>JADBJO010002338.1:314193-321693 GCA_016801955.1 Conus betulinus
GGGGCTATCTTTGCGTCAGGGGCCAGCCACGGCAAAGACGGGAGCCGCCGCCGACCCCTGCCTCCCCCGGCCTCCTTCACTCGCAGCACGCGCTGGTGGTGGTCTCTTACAAGGCGGCGCGTGCTGAGAAAGGGTAGTACAAGAGGAGGAGAGCAGAGAGAGAGAGAGAGAGAGAGAGAGAGAGAGAAGTGATTGAAAGCGAATGGTATGGTGTGATGTAGAGGGAGGGGCGAGGTCGTTGGAAGGTCGTATAGAAGTGGATGTGTGTGGGTGGGTGGAGGCTTATCATCGGAGAGAGAGAAGAGAGAGAGAGAGAGAGAGAGAGAGAGAGAGAGAGAGAGAGAGAGAGAGAGCATTCTAGCCCTTTTGCACATGACAGAAATGATGGCTGTAAATAAGAATCTCTCTCTGTCTCTCTGCTCTCTCTTCTCTCTCTGTCTGTGTGTGTGTCTCTCTCTCACACACACACACACACACACACACACACACACACACACACACACACACACACACACACACACACACATGCACACACATGCACAAGAACACACACACACACACACACACACACACACACACACACACACACACACACACACACACCTACACACAGATACTCTCTGCCTACCTCCCTCACACACACATACATACACACACACGTACACATGTACACACGTACACGCACACTCGCACGCGCGCACTCACGCATGCACGCACGCGCTCACACACACACACACACACACACACACACACACACACACACACACACACACACACACACACACACACACACCCTTGACAAACCTTGAAACTAAGACAGGCTGAAGTACTGGCTGGTAAAATCAGAGCAAAGCGACAATGAAGGCCATGGTCTATCAACGTATCCCTGCCATCGACCTCCGACAAGCAATCAGCACGTCTCCTGGCCTTTCAGCTTGTAATATAAACTCTTGCATCTGGCATCAGTCCTAATGGTCCAGAGTAGGTGGAGAAGTAGGTGAGCAATGGAGCCCTCGTTTGATGGCTGTATTCACCTATGGCTTCGACGTTCTGCATCTCACCTCCTCACCCACTTTCCATCTGTGCCCCGTACTCTCTGTCTCCCCCATACCCCTTCTTCTCCTCCCCCTCCTGTCCTGCATGATGTTTTTCGCTGGTACGAATATTCATACCAGGATGGTGCAACAGCTGAGGAAGGCATAGAAATAGAATATATGGTTAGCTCATAGTATGGGTAATGCATCCAGTTCAAATAAAACTGAGTCAGATTCTTTGGCCCGTAACAAAAAGGATATAAGATTATCAATAACGTAAAAATAGACTTTCTGTTGCCCATATCAGCATGCTGTGGTTCTGGTGGTCCTATATTGTGATCCCTGTCTGCCAGCGATTTTGACGTTGAACCTAAATATCTTTATCCAAGGAACACTAGCCACTATGGGCGAAGTGGTTAGCGTTGTGGACTCACGGCCAGGAGGTTGTGGGTTTGATTCCCATCAGAACCATTTGTTTGTAGGATTTTCCTGCCCAGACTGACACCTACCCAGAGTTGAGTTTGTTATGGGCTCAGTTAGGAACACGTGGACCACATAGTCGAGTTTCATCCACTTAATGGATGCATCTCTGACAGTGTTGCACAAATTTCCTGATCAACACCACAGGTGTCTGCATCTTCCGGGCCTGGTTGACGCCAGGATACATTATGAAAGGAAGAGTAGACTACAGCCCTGTCATGCAGTCTCAGACCTGAATGGAAATCTGTTGCATCATGTCATCATCCTCAACCTCATAGATCAGCATTAAAAAAAAAAGTCTGAAATTCTGTGGGCCTTCATGCCCTGCTCTCATAGTGAGCTTGGTTCCGATGTCCTCTCCACCTCTATGGGTTTGGTTTGATGCTGTTGGGGTTAGCCTGCTCCTCAGGGTACTGTCTGTGTATATTGGGTAGCGTTCATGTTTAACACCGACACATGCTTCAGGTGACACGATCAAATATGAATAACCATTCCAGAATAGTCAGGAGGGGGGGGGGGGGGGGGGGAGGTGGCTTGGTGGTGGAGGGAAGTGTGTGCAGTTGCTAGAAGCCTAAAAGAGTGGCCTATCTCGCTTCATGGACACCACCAAAACAATGGATGCAGGAGGCAGGAACACTGCTAATGTTTGTGTTGGACAGCTTGTGTGAGAATGGGTGTGGTTGGGTGAGTAAGGGTTTGGGGGTCAGACATGTCAACATTGTGAATGGTGAGCTCAATGCTCCCTCAAAAGAGCTACTCCAGCGTCTGTATCCTTTATGGCACTCAGCCTTCTTTCATTGCCCTCACTCCTCCCCCCTCCCTTTCATCTTTCCTCCAAGGCTCCAGGGGTGCCTGCAAGGCTCAGGTGTACTCTGTCATAAACAAATCCTCCCCAGTCAGTCGCTGACTTCAGAGAGATTAATACATCCCCTGCGTTGCTAGTTACTCCCCTTACCTCGACCCTCCATCGTTCTAATTCTTTGCTCTCCCCCAACGTCGGTAGGGGATTACACAGAGCTGGACTTTTGTGCCTCGTTAGAGTGGTGTATTAATACCTGCCCCCCTCCTGGCCAAAGCTCATCAGTGGCTTCTGGCGGAGAGTGGTTCCTGGCCTTGTTGATGAGCTGGCCTGTCTGTGTGGGACCTGCTGTCTCTAGAGGTTGTCAGGGAGGTGTGGCGGGGCTTTAGGTCACTGGTCAGGACGGCTCTGTCTGTGTCCGCTGTCTGTGAAATTTCTGTCTGCCTGCCTATCTGTGCCTTGCACTCAGTCACTCACTCATTTACGGACTTCTGTTCTCTCTTCCCTTTTCTTTCTCTCTCTGTCTCAGTTTTATATGCCTGTTCTTTCTTTCTGTCTCTCTGTCTTTGACTCTCTCTCTCTCTCCCTCTCTCTACTCCTCTCTCTGTCTCTCTCTCTCTCTCTCTCTCTCTACCCTCTCTCTCTCTCTTTGACCAACACCATGAAGAAGTAGAGCATGAATCGACAAAATACAAGAACAGTACAATTTACCACACCCTGTCTTCTTTTTTCCTGATTTTTAATGTTACACACTTTTACATACTTGTCTCTGTTTTGTCTGTCTCTGTCTCTGTCTCTGTCTCTGTCTGGCTGTCTGTCTATCTGTCTGTCTGCCTGCCTGCCTGCCTGTCTGTCTGCCTCTCTTTATTGCCCTCACTGCCCCAACCTTTCATCTTTCTTGGGATGCCTACAGGCTTGAGGTGTACTGTGTCAATAAACAATCCTCCCTAGTCAGTCGCTGACTCCAGACAGATTAATGCACCCCCTGTGTTGCGAGTTACTCCTCTTACCTTGACCCTCTGTCCTTCTAATTCTTCCCTCCTCCCAACGTCGGTAGGGGATTACACGGAGCTGGACTTTTGTGCCTCGTTAGAGTGGTGTATTAATACCTGCCCCCCTCCTGGCCAAAGCTCATCAGTAGCTTCATGGAAGCGAGTGGTTCCTGGCCTTGTTGATGAGCTGGTCTGTCTGTGTGGGACCTGTTGTCTGTAGAGGTTGTCAGGGAGGCGGGGCGGCTTTAGGTCACTGGTCAGGTTGGCTCTCAGTCACTCACTCATTTATTGACTTCTGTTGTCTCTCTTCCCTTCTTTTTCTCTCTCGTTTCAGTTTTATCTCTGTTCTTTCTGTCTGTCTGTTTATGACTCTCTCTCTCTCTCTCTCTCTCTCCTCATCTCTCTCTCTCTCTCTCTCTCTCTCTCTCTCTCTCTCTCTCGGTGTTTACAACTCAGTGCCTGCATGTGTGCGTGTGAAGAGTGAGTACTCAGATTATTTCAATTGTCCCAATGGAGTCAAACAAGGATGCCTGCTGAGTCCACACTTGTTTTCTTTGTTTATAAACGAACTGGCTATCGAACTGTCTCGTAAAGGAAAACACGGTATACAGATAATGTCTGGAGCAGTTGAGATATTTTTGTTACTGTTTGCTGATGATGTTATTCTTTTGTCTGGAACAGTCATAGGTTTGCAAAATCAGTTAAATGTTTTGAAAGAAGAAGCAGTTTGTTTCTGTTTAAAAGTCAACTTTGATAAGACAAAGATCGTAGTCTTCAGAATGGGTGATCATTTATCAATGCACGAAAAATGTTTTCATGGAAATACAAATGTTCAAATTGTCAATTCTAAAATATTTGGGAGTGCTATTTTAAACAAAATTAACTTTTCAGTATGCATGGGCAGGATCTTCTAGAAAAGGTAGAAAAGGTGTCATACAAATTCTGAAATCCTTGAGAAAGCTGAATTGTATTGACTGCGATATATTCTGGAAAATGTTTGATGCACAGATAAAAGCAGCTGAAATTTGGGGGTCTAAGTGAGATTCCACAAGTGGAAAAAAGTGCATACGTGTGCTATGAAGCGTTTCCTTCAAGTGCCAATCCATTCATCTAGCACCGTTTATATGGAGAAATGGACAGATACCCTTTGTATATAACAACATTTCTGAAATGTATAAAGTACTGGTTGAAAAGTTTGAAACTACCTCAGTCACGTTTGAACAGACAGGCCTATGATATGATGCTTTTTACAAATGGAGAGAGGTAAGGAAAACTGGGGTTATAAAGTAAAGAAAGTTCTTTCAGAACAAGGTTTTGGAATCGTATGGATGACCCAGGGAGTAGGATATGAGCAACAGTTTATTGCAGAATTCAAAGATAGACTTATTTGTTCTTTTAAACAGAATTGGCATTCAGATCTGGAATGTAAAGAAAAGTATCGATGGTTCTTCTCATTTAAAACGCGTGTCATTCAGAAAAGTTTCTTAAAGTCATAACAGATAAATGGCACAGAATAAATTACGCAAGATTCAGGTTAAGAACGTTAGGGTTCAATGCAAACAAAAAAAATTTCATTGTGGAGCATCTAAAGAATCATCTTGTCCTGCATTTTTGATATATAACTGAAGATGAGGAGCACTTTCTATTTCACTGTACTACGTACAAAGAAGTGCGGGCAAAATGTTCGTTTTTCCAGCTAGGCGTAGCCAAAAGACAAGATGTTAGTTTTGTGTTATCATCTGATGACGAACTTATAATTAAGTCAGTTACAAAATTTGTTGCAGAAGCACAGAAAATTAGACAGACGAAGGGCAATCACAATCGTAATAATGTGTTTTAAGAGATGTATGAATGAATAAATCCGTTCATCACACGAAAAAGGAAAAAAAAGAGATGTAACATGATTTTCTTTTGTTTGAGTGGATGGTCGAGTTAGTCTTACAATCTTACAATTTTGTTTTGTTTGTTTGTTTGTTTTTTTTCTACTATCATTACGATACTAGTATGTACCATTATAACCAGGAACAGATTGTCTTTAATGTTTTGTAAGCTTTTGAGTTGATTTACACTGGATTTAACTGTAATATTTGCTCATGATGAAGAAGGAGGAAAAGGTTATTGTCCTGTTACCCCCCTTGTCAAAAGACCTTTTTTGGGTAATGACAATAAAATAAACAATGTCAAAGTGTCGAGTATCTCTCTCTCTCTCTCTCTCTCTCTCTCTCTCTCTCTCTCTCTCTCTCTCTCTCTCTCTCTCTCTCTCTCTCTCTCTCTCTCTCTGACCAACACCTTGAAGAAGTAGAGCATGAATCAACAACAAACAAGAACAGTACGATTAACCATACCCTGTCTTCCTTTTTCCTGATTTTTAATGTTACACACTTTTTACATACTTCTCTCTGTTTCTTTCTGTCTGTCTATCTGCCTGTCTGCCTGCCTCGCTTTATTGCCCTCACTGCCCCAACCTTTCATCTTTCTTGGGATGCCTACAGGCTTTAGGTGCACTGTGTCAATATATAATCCTCCCTAGTCAGTCACTGACTCCAGACAGATTATTGCACCCCCTGTGTTGCGAGTTACTCCCCTTACCTCGACCCTCCGCCCTTCTAATTCTTCCTTCTCCCAACATAGAATGGGATTACACGGAGCTGGACTTTTGTGCCTCGTTAGAGTGGTGTATTAATACCTACCCCCCTCCTGGCCAAAGCTCATCAGTGGCTTCATGGAGGAGAGTGGTTCCTGGCCTTGTTGATGAGCTGGCCTGTCCATGCGGGACCTGCTGTCTCTAGAGGTTGTCAGAGAGGTGGGCGGGGGGCTTTAGGTCATTGGTTGGGATGGCTCTGTGTGTTCACTGTCTGTGAAATTTCTGACAATCTGTCTGCCTGTCTGTTCCTTGCACTCAGTCACTCACTCAAGTACTGACTTTTGTTATATATATCCTCTCTCTCTCTCTCTCTCTCTCTCTCTCTCTCTCTCTCTCTCTCTCTCTCTCTCTCTCTCTCTCTCTCTGACCAACACCTCAAAGAATTGGAGCATGAATCGACAACAAACAAGAACAATGCGATTTACCATGCCCTGTCTTCTTTTTTTTTTAACCTGATCTTCAGTGTTACACACTTTTTCTTTTACATATTTCTCTATGTTTCTGTCTCTACCTGTCTGTCTGTCTGGGTGTTTGGCTCTGTCTGTCTGTCTGCTCATCTGTCTGTCTTTCTCCCTCTCTCTATTTACTTCGTCCCCACCTTTCATCTTTCATTCCAGGCTGTTTGGCTGCCTGCAAGCTTCAGGTGTACTCTGTCAATAAACGATCATCCCCAGTCAGTCACTGACTCCAGACAGATTAATGCCCCCCTGTGTTGCGAGTTACTCCCCTTTCCTCGACCCTCCGCCCTTCTAATTCTTCCCTCCTCCCAACGTCGGTAGGGGATTACATGGAGCTGGACTTTTGTGCCTCGTTAGAGTGGTGTATTATACCTGCCCCCCTCCTGGCCAAAGCTCATCAGTGGCTTCATGGAGGAGAGTGGTTCCTGGCCTTGTTGATGAGCTGGCCTGTCTGTGTGGGACCTGCTGTCTGTAGAGGTTGTCAGGGAGGTGGGCGGGGTTTTAGGTCATTGGTTGGGATTGTGCTGTGTGTATCTTCTGTCTGAGGAATTTCTGCTTGTCTGCCTGCCTGTTCTTTATACTGAGACATTCATTTACTGGCTTCTTCTGTTGTCTCTGTCTTCCATTCTCTCTCTCTCCTCTCTCTCTCTCTCTCCTCTCTCTCTCTCTCTCTCTCTCTCTCTCTCTCTCTCTCTCTCTCTCTCTGACCTGACCACACCTGAAGTAATCAGAACATGAATCGACAAAAAAAAGAAACAAAGACCATTACGATTTAACATAATGTTACACACTTTCTACATACTTCTCTGTTTCTGTCTTTATCTACCTGTCTGTCTGTCTGTCAGTCTGACTGTCTGTCTCTTTGTCTCTCTCTCTCTCTCATTCTTTCTCTCCCTCCTTCCCTCCATACCATACTTCCTTTGTCCCTCCCTCCCTCCCCCCTCTGTCTCTCCCTCTGTATTTCTCTCATTCTTTTCTCTCCCTCCTTCCCTCCCTACCATACTCCCTCTCCTCTCTCCCTCCCCCTCTCTCACTCTCTCTCTCTCTCTCTCTCTCTCTCTCTCTCTGTCTCTCTCTCTCATTCTTTCTCTCC
>JADBJO010002339.1:0-7500 GCA_016801955.1 Conus betulinus
TCGAACCCATGCCCCTCTGGACATGCTCATTTTCCACTTAATGACTCGCGCACTAACCACTGAGCCACTGGGACACCTGATATTTGTAGGAAAGTTAAGCCTTATGAAGTTCACTTTTTGTTCCTCCTTGACCAGATCCAGCTTGAACACCTCTCTGCTGCTTCTGCCATTGCTTTCAGGGCTCTGGTTTTTTTTTCCCTCCCTGCAACTGAGAGCTGTTTCATGAGGCTGTATGCAGACGTTCCCACAACCCCCTGGCTCCAATTTCTGCAGTGAGGACTTTGACCTGATAGCCTTCTCTCCTCAGGCTGTTTGCCAGATCAGCATACTTTTCAGTCTTGTAGATTTGAGCTGCCTCCATTCTGTTCTCTCATATGATGCCGTGAGCTCGATCATGATCAGTTGCTTGGTTGACTGAGCGTGGACTACTATGTCTGGTCTCATGCCACTCTTGCTGATGATCTCTGGGTGACTCTTCCATTCTGGGAGGTCTGCAGTGCACTCCCAGTCGTCTGCCCCGTCCAGCAGACTCTGCCTGCATGTTCCGAGTGGCACAGTTGTTCTTGGCCATGATTCGTTGTCTCCTGCCGTGAAGAATGTTGCGGGTGCTTTTGGAGTCCTGATTTTCCCTTTTTGTGGTGTTTGCACTAGCCCAGACTACTTGTACAATCTCTTTGAGCACTTGGTTGTGCCTCCATGTGTACCTTCCTTGAGCCAGGGCTACTTTACATGAGCTAAGGACATGCTCCACTGTTTGTTTTTCATGGCAGAGGGGGCATGAAGGATCGTCTGTTTTTTCCCCACTTCACCAGGTTTGCATTTGAGGGCAGAAGGTTATATGCAGATCTGAGAATGAAGCTGATCCTGAGAGGGGCCATGTGCCAAATGTCATTCCAAGTGAGACTTCTTTGGAGTGCATTCTCCCACGTTGTCCATTGCCCTTGCTGGCTCTGCTGGACTGCTTTTTGGAGTCTTTTTTGGTCTTCTTCTTTTTCTCATCTCCTGAATCATCATGTCTCTTTTGGCTTTTCCTTTGGCCTTTGACCACCATTCAGTTTTGGTCACCCCCAGTCCTTGTCTGTTGGTCTGTGTGTGCCCTGTTATTTCTCTGATCTTGAGACGTTCTTTTGCAGAATCCATCGCCTCTTGAACTTTCCATTTTCTGCCTGTTCTTTACCTCAGAGTTTTGTTTACAACAGACGTGGTCAACAATACCAGCATCATAGCTTGTACCGCGACTGGACAATAAGCAACGTTATTCTTAATCCTGCAATCTTTTATCAAGACTTTGCACATTTGTTGATATTCATTGCACGATTTTACAGAGTCAGTATAAAATCTAACAACAACAAAAAAGAAAGACATGGGTGATTTGTAGTAGGCATAAAATTCCCCTCTTTGTGTGTGTGTGTGTGTGTGTGTGTGTGTGTGTGTGTGTGTGTGTGTGTGTGTGTGTGTGTGTGCGTGCGTGCGTGCGTGCGTGCGTGCGTGCGTGATTTCGTGCGTGCGTGCGTGCGCGCGCGCGTGCGCGTGTGTGTGTGTGTGTGCGCGCGCGCGAAAGCGCGCGCGTGTGTTTGTTTGCACACGAGCGTGCGTGCGAGCGATAGTGCCTGCGTGTGTGTGCGTGCGTGCGTGCGTGCGTGCATGCGTGTGTGTGTGTGTGTGTGTGTGTGTGTGTGTGTGTGTGTGTGTGTGTGTGTGTGTGTGTGTGTGTGTGTGTGTGTGTGTGCCCGCACGCGCGCGAGCGTGCGTGCGCGCGAGCGTGTGTGTGTGTGTGTGTGTGTGTGTGTGTGTGCGTGCGTGCGTGCGTGCGTGCGTGCGTGCGTGCGTGCGTGCGTGCGTGCGTGCGTGCGTGCGTGTGTGTGTGTGTGTGTGTGTGTGTGTGTGTGTGTGTGTGAGAGAGAGAGAGAGAGAGAGAGAGAGAGAGAGAGAGAGAGAGAGAGAGAGAGAGAGAGAGAGAGAGAGAGAGAGAGACTAATTATACACATGTTGTCATCAGCAGTGCTGGCTCAAATGCTTCGGATCTTTCGAATGTAAATACACAACGCATACCGACTGAGTTCCCTCCCTTACAACTCAATCATCCACGAAGAAAGAAAACGGACGCCACGACCAGTAAAAATCCAGAGCTGTAGGGAAACCGAATCTCCTAGGCCTGCTTTTTGTCTGTCGCTCCATGTAGATCTGCTCCCACCCTACGTGAAAAAAGGGGGAAAAAAGAAAGGAAGAAAAAAAAAGACAGAAAGGAAATGAAAACATAAACAGAAAAAGAAGAAAAGAAAGAAAAGGAAAGAAAGAAAAAAGAGAAAAAAACGGAAAGAAGAAAAAAAAAGAAAAAAAAAGGAAAGAAAAAAAAAAAGAAAGACGCCTCATATCTTCTTTCTCTGCTTACTCTCTCGATGTCTCACTTATTGATTTGCAACTGACGTCATGAAGTATTTGTGTAAACATTGTCATTTTGAGGCTGATGATCTGCAAAACGACGAGAACCAGAAAACTTCATACTGGCGATCTTACGATATGCAAGCAAGAAAAACAACAAAACCTTAGATTTCAAAGTATGACAGCAGTATAACATCATTGCAATAAAAGTAGCAGTGCAAGTAACATCAGCAGCAGCATCAGCAGTACAGATAGCCTCAGCAACATCAGCAGCAGTAGAAATAGCATTCGCAACAGCCGTAGGAGTAGAAATAGCGTCAGCAACAGTGTAAGCAGTAGAAATAGACAGAGCAATAACGGTAGCAGTAGTAATAACATTACTGCAAGTACAGATATAGAAGTAACAGCAGCAACATCTGCGGCAGTAAAACTAACAGCCTCTGCAGCAGTAAAGATAAAATAGCAGCCTCTGCAGCAGTAGAAACAGCATGAGCAACAACAGTAGCAGCAGTAATAACATTACTGCAATTGCAGCTGTAAACATCATAGCAGTAACATCTGTAGCATAGAAAAACTACCTCTGCAGCAGTAGAAATAATAGCCTCTGCAGCAGTAGAAATAATAGCCTCTGCAGCAGTAGAAAATCAACCTCTGCAGCAGTAGAAATAACAGCCTCTGCAGCATTAGAAATAATAGCCTCTGCAGCAGTAGAAATAACAGCCTCTGCAGCAGGAGCAATAACAGCCTCTGCAGCAGTAGAAATAACAGCCTCTGCAGCAGGAGCAATAACAGCCTCTGCAGCAGTAGAAATAACAGCCTCTGCAGCAGGAGCAATAACAGCCTCTGCAGCAGTAGAAATAACAGCCTCTGCAGCAGTAGAAATAACAGCCTCTGCAGCAGTAGCAATAACAGCCTCTGCAGCAGTAGAAATAACAGCCTCTGCAGCAGTAGAATAACAGCCTCTGCAGCAGTAGAAATAACAGCCTCTGCAGCAGTAAAAATAACAGCCTCTGGAGCGATAGAAACAGCATCCGCAACGGCAGCAGCAGAAGAAACAGCATCAGGAAGAACAGTATTGGAACCAGCATGCAATGACATCAGGAACAAAAACAGCAGCAAGCCCAATCTTTGTGAAGCGCTTTTAATGGCCACAGGAGGTAGATGTTGCTTTCGGCGAAGGTTAGATCGAGAAATCATGAAACTGATGTGATGCTATTGGCCATAATGTGAACATTGTGACGTGATATAATGCTAATGGCCATAATGTGAACATTGTGACGTGATATAATGCTAATGGCCAGAATGTGAACATTGTTGTGGTGTGATGCTGATGGCCAGAATGTGAACATTGTGATGTGATGTTAAAGGCCAGAATATGAACATTGTGATGTGATGCTAATGACCAGAATGTGAACATTGTGATGTGACGCTAATGGCCAGAATGTGAACATTTTGATGTGATGCTAATGGCCAGAATGTGAACATTGTGATGCGATGCTAATGGCCAGAATGTGAACATTGTGATGTGATGTGATGCTAATGGCCAGAATATGAACATTGTGATGTGATCTAGTTGCAAAGTGAAACGACTGCAGGCGGAAATCTAAACAAATCTTAAATAAATGTCAGCGAACCGCCCAGAGAAACGTGGACAAACGAGTCACAAGACAACCACAACGCGTTTTCGGCCTCTTAGGTCTTCCTCAGGTGAAATAAAGACGGACAAAATAACGAAAATGCACTCTGCGTCTTTATTTCACCTGAGGAAGACCTAAGAGGCCGAAACGCGTTTGTGTGTTGTCTTGTGACTCGTTTGTCCACGTTTCTCTGGGCGGTTCGCTGACATTTATTTAAGAGATTTATTGTGATGTGATGTTAATGACCAATATGAACATTGTGATGTGATGCTAATGGCCAGAATATGAACATTGTGATGTGATGCTAATGACCAGATGTGAACATTGTGATGTGATGTTAATGACCAGAATATGAACATGTGATGTGATGCTGATGACCAGAATATTAACATTGTGATGTGATGCTAATGGCCAGAATGTGAACATTGTGATGCGATGCTAATGGCCAGAATGTGAACATTGTGATGTGATGCTAATGGCCAGAATGTGAACATTGTGATGTGATGCTAATGGCCAGAAAATGAACATGTGGCAGAGTGAGGGGGCAGAACTGTACAAATTAAGGATAGTGTACCCTTCATCTTTCCCCTCTCTCTGCCACACCGACCCTCCACCCCTACCCACTACACACACACATATACACACACACACGCGCGCACGCACACGCGCGCGAGCGCATTTCTCATTGATTCTTTTCCTTTGGTAGTGTGCTGCCCCAGCGATCTCCGCCTGCTCGGTGTGTGACTTTATTCCTATCTGTCCCCTCTTTTTTTTCTTTCCTCCCCCCCCCCCCCCCCCCCCCCCCCCTCCCCCCACGCGCGCGCCAAGAATCGCATGAATAGTGTTTCGGAGTATTTTTCAACTAAGATGATAGCTTCTTTGATGTATATTTTTTTTTACGCCTTCCCCCTGTCTTTTCCTTCGATTAGTTAGTTTAATCAAGGATGTAATGTCACAACCGTGAACTACATGCAACAGCCAGGAACTACAAGCAGCCAGCCAGGCACTACATCTACAGAAGATGGGAGGGTGGGAGAAGAAAGGGGGGGGGGGGGGGGGTGGAGGATGGCGTGGTGTGTTAGTGTGCGTGTGCTATAAACCATTTCTTTTTTTTGTCAGCATTTTATTTTTGTCTTTAAGGATACGTTACAGAAGTTGCGGGATCATGGTCATGCTGATGAGGTATGTTCAGCTTTCTCATTGGCTGGCTAAGCAGCCATTTGTATTCATCCCCGATGCAAACAGCACAGTTGGGTCATAAAGTGATGACTTGGTTTCGCTTCCGATCCTCGTTCTGCTCACTTGGCGATGCAGCGGCCTCCAAAGAATATGGTAATGTGTGTTGTTGATCTTTGTCTGTCTGTGTCTGTCTGTCTGTCTGTCTGTCTGTCTGTCTGTCTCTGCCCCCCCCCCCCCCCCCCCCCCCCCGTCTCTCTCTCTCTCTCTCTCTCTCTCTCTCTCTCTCTCTCTCTCTCTCTCTCTCTCTCTCTCTCTCTCAATTTCGGACAGTGTTCGTGAGATTTCGACTTGGTATTAGTGATTTGAATATCCATCAAAGATATACACTAAACTCCAACAATGGTCCATTCTGTAATCAAATCGAGGACGAAACGCATTTTTTTTTTTTTTTTTAGCCCATTCTATAAAGATTTAAGACATAAATACATTTTGCCTCATACAAGAAATGTTCATCAAGTGTCATCGCTTCTTTTACTGCCTGAGGATGAAAAGAGAATTGTAACTCTCTCTGTAGCTATATTCATAAGCACTAAAACGAAGAGAGGGATTGTTATCAGTTAAACCACAAATGCCAGGATAATTTCACGAAGAATAATTTCTTATGCATAATTTTCAGTATATGCGCCCAGCGCGCGCGCGTATTCTACTTTTCTTCTTGACCTCATTGCAGATAGTTAGGTGGCCTTTGCAATTAAACTATTTGAGTTTGAGTTTGAGTTGAGTTCTCTCTCTCTCTCCCTCTCTCTTTCTCTCTCTCTCTCTCTCTCTCTCTCTCTCTCTCTCTCTCTCTCTCTGTATGTTTGTATCTGTGTGCGTGAGGTGATGTGCGCACACATGTATGTGTGTGTGTGTGGAGGGAGGGGGGGGGGAGGGGGGGCTTCTGCATAATCGATTTCAATGTCGTTTAAGCTACTCTAACAAAGACAGTAAGCTTAGTGCTGAAACGTTGTTTGTGTTTGTATTGTGCGCTTTAAACAAAACAAGACGAACATCTTCATCCATTAACGATTTGACTGTTTCCCGTAGGACTGGCGATTGGAGCGGAATTGGCTGGAAACGAACTTCCTTTCATCCTCATTCAAAGTCGATAAAGTTTGTTTGTTTGCTTGTTTGCTTGTTTGTTTTGTTTGCTTGTTTTACGTTTTTGTTTTTACATATTATTTTTCCTTCTCTGTTTGCGTGTTTAAAACCGTTACCGTAGTTCGTTGACCTGATTGATCTATTTTTTCGTTTTGTTTTTCATTCACACACACAAAAAAAATCAAATTTTTGTCACAATCAACTGAAATCGAGACATTCCTCAACTTTCTGCTAGAAAATCATGTTGTATTAGTTCTTTCGTTTTTTGTTAGTTATGAAGCTCATAACAGTCTTTGCTCCTAACGTTACCGGTGTATGTTTGACCCACATTTTGTTCAGAAAAAAAAAGTTTTATTTCTCATTCTTACTGTATGGGTTTCTGACCCACGCTTCCGAATGCCACTCACTATACTGAATGCGTCAGATCTGGTTTTGTTTGTTTGTTTGTTTGTTTTCTCTCTCTCTCTCTCTCTCTCTCTCTCTCTCTCTCTCTCTCTCTCTTGTTTGTGTGTGTGTGTGTGTGTGTGTGTGTGTGTGTGTGTGTGTGTGTGTGTGTGTGTGTGTGTGTGTGTGTGTGTGTGTGTGTTGCAGGGCATGCGAGAAGAATGATAGATACTAGTATTATGTATTGTTGTGCATTGGCCTGAGAAACATTAATCAATTTGTGTTTAATCTGTTAATGGCATTGAAAACCAAAGACCGACTTTACTGACAAACTGCAAGACGTATATAAAAAAAGAATTCCAGAGTTTTTCTCTCATCATGTTAACAAAACTGTTGTTTCCCATAGCTTCAAACTGTGTGCCACAAAACACAATATCACCCCGGGTCTCATTTCGAGACAGACCCTGTACAGAGACAGGCAACAGTAAAGTAATATCGGCCCCATGTCTCATTTAGAGGCAAACATTGTACAGAGACAGGCAACAGTAAAGTAATATCGGCCCCATGTCTCATTTAGAGGCAAACATTGTACAGAGACAGGCCACAGTAAAGTAATATCGGCCACATGTCTCATTTAGAGGCAAACATTGTACAGAGACAGGCAACAGTAAAGTAATATCGGCCCCATGTCTCATTTAGAGGCAAACATTGTACAGAGACAGGCAACAGTAAAGTAATACCAGCCCCGGGGCTCATTTCGAGAGACAGACCCTGTACA
>JADBJO010002339.1:12500-15000 GCA_016801955.1 Conus betulinus
TACCACAAAAGAACCCTCGCCTGTCGACATGTTTGTGGAATTACCCAGGTCGTAAAGCATGAAAACCGACCCCCGTCGCGTTTATGTCCTTGCAAATCCTCTTTGTTCATTCCCAAAGCGGCGACCTCAGCAACTGCTACCATTATGGGAAGCCCACGAGAGACCGTCTGGCTATGGTCAAGATGGAGGAACTATAAAACACCCTGGCGTTGATTTTCACGGGAAGAACGATAGGGTCAAGACAGGTCATGAGGAGACCTGCTGTGATTCTGATGTGAAGAATGTAGTATAGGTGCGATCAGCAGAATATTGGCTGTAGTTTGCGAGTGAAGAATGTGGTCACGATGGGATCTATAAGACACTGGCTCTACTTTTCATGTGAAGAATGTGGTCACGATAGAATCTATGAGACATTGGCTGTAGTTTTCATGTGAAGAGTGTGGTCATGACAGAATCTATAAAACATAGGATCTTCAAAACATTGGCTATAGTTTCCATGTGTCATGATAGGATCTATAAAACAGTTGCTGTAGTTTTCATGTGGAGAATGTGGTCACAAAAGGATCTATAAAAATATAGGATCTTTAAAACACTGGATGTAGTTTTCATGTGAAGAATGTGGTCACGATAGGATCTATGAAACATCGGCTGTAGTTTTCATGTGAAAGGATATGGACACGATCCGATTTATAAAACATTAGCTGTTGTTTTCATGTGAAGAATGTGGTCACGATAGGATCTATAAAACATTAGCTGTAGTTTTCATGTGAAGAATGTGGTCATGATGGGATCTATAGAACATATGCTGTAGTTTTCATGTGAAGAATGTGGTCAGGATAGGATGTATAAAACATTTGCTGTAGTTTCCATGTGAAAGGTTATGGACACGATAGGATCTATAAAACATTAGCTGTAGTTTTCATGTGCAGAATGTGGCCATGATAGAATATATAAGACATTGGCTGTAGTTTTCATGTGAAGAATGTGGTCATGATAGAATCTATAAAACATAGGATCTTCAAAACATTGGCTATAGTTTCCATGTGAAGAATGTGGTCATGATAGGATCTATAAAATATTTGCTGTAGTTTTCATGTGAAGAATGTGGTCACAATCGGATATATAATATATAATATCTTGAAAACACTGGATGTAGTTTTCATGTAAAGAATGTGGTCACGATAGAATCTATAAAATATAGGATCTATAAAACATGAGCTGTAGTTTTCATGTAAAGAATGTGGTCACGATAGGATGTATAAGACGTTAGCTGTAGTTTTCATGTGAAGAATATGGTCACGATAGAATGTATAAGATATTAGCTGTAGTTTTCATGTGAAGAATGTGGTCACGATAGGATCTTTAAGACATTAGCTGTAGTTTTCATGTGAAAGGATATGGACACGATAGGATCTATAAAACATTAGCTGTAGTTTCCATGTAAAGAATGTGGCCACAGTAGGATCTATAACAGCGTTTGTTATGGCATTTATTTGAAAAATGTGGTCCCAGTAGGATCTGTAAACATTCCCTGTATATTTGCGGTGAAGATTGTGGTCAAGACGTGATCAAAAAGTCATCCACTGTTGCTTTTGTGTGAATAAATGGCCAAGATACTTGACTTACTTGACTTAGTCCTCGGAATTCCCTGGGGAACACAGGGCCGCAACCACACTCTTCCAGCGGACACGATTTCGGGAGATCCTCTTCAGCTCGGCCCACGTCATTCCGGCGGCCTTCACTTCTGTGTCTGTACTCCTTCGCCATGTGGCCAAGATAAGATCTAGTTAAAATTAAAAAGTCTGTTGTGGTTTTCTTGTAAAGCGTGGGTCATCATGTCATCTACAGACACGAGCTATGTAGCTTTTGTGTTAAGATTGTGTTCAAGATAGAATCTATAATGCATCCGTTTTTCATTTTCATTTGTAAGTATTTTCGTGATGGGATCCTAAAACATTCGCTGTAGTCTTCATGTGAAGATTATGATAAGATGGGCTCTATGAGAAAAAAAAAAAGAAGAAGAAAAATATCAGAAAATAAATAACAAAATGTCTGTTGTGGTTTTCATGTGCAGGATGTGGTATGCGTGGGATCTATATAAAAAGTTTACTCTGGTTTTCAAGTAAAGAATGTGGTCATGATGGACCCTTAAAAAGAGTCTACAGTAGCTTTGACATGAGGAATGGAGTCACAATGTGATTTACAATTTAAATTTTAAATTTACATTTTCACATGAAGAAGAATGTGATTAAGACAGAATCTAAGACATAAAGAAGAATGTGATTAAGATAGAATTTATAACAAGACGATCTTTGGCTTTCATGTGAAGGATGTTTGGTCATAGCGACACCTGTAAAACAAAGAATGTAACAACACTGCAAGGGAAAAAAAAGAAAAAGAAAAAGAAAAAAAAATGTAACAACTGGAGTAGAGAAATTATACAAATGTCATTCTTTCTTTTATTTTTTTTTCTTGTTGGGAACACGCTTCTGTTTGAACA
>JADBJO010002339.1:30000-45000 GCA_016801955.1 Conus betulinus
AGAGGCATGCACAAAAAGACATGTACAGCATGCAGCAACAAAGGCACGCAGCAACAAAGGCATACAGCAACAAAGGCATGCAGCAACAAAGGCACGCAGCAACAAAGACATGCAGCAACAAAGGCATGCAGCAACAAAGGCATGCAGCAACAAAAGCATGCAGCAACAAAGGCATGTACAAAGGCATGCAGCAACAAAAGCATGCAGCAAGAAAGGCATGCAGCAACAAAGATGTACAAAGACATGCAGCAACAAAGGCACGCAGCAACAAAGACATGCAGCAACAAAGGCATGCAGCAACAAAGGCATGTAGTAACAAAGGCATGCAGTAACAAATACATGCAGCAACAAAGGCATGCAGCAACAAAGGTAAAGCATGCAGCAACAAAGGCATGTATTGAGCAACGACTTTAGATACTTATCATCACTCCTCTGCATCTTTGAATGATGGAGAACAGTGTGTGTGTGTGTGTACAGGTGTGTTGTGCGTGCGTGCGTCCCAGTGTGTGTGTGTGTGTGTGTGTGTGTGTGTGTGTGTGTGTGTGTGTGTGTGTGTGTGTGTGTGTGTGTGTGTGTGTGTGTGTGTGTGTGTGTGTGTGTGTGTGTGTGTGTGTGTGTGTGTGCGTGCGCGCGCGCGCGTGTTTGTGCGTGTATGTGTGTGTGTGTGGTGGGGGGGTGGGGGGGGGGGGGGTGCTTGCGAAAGCCCTACTAGTTTCCATGATTTACTTCTCTGGGTAGTAGTCTAGTTCTGAATGAAGTAGTACCATCACTGACACACTGACACTGACACTTGCAGTCAACATTCCCTGTCGTGTCCACAGCTGTGGCCTGTAAACAGCGATGGCGCGCTTCATTAGGGAGGTTAATTGGAAAGGTCAACTCTTGCCCTTTGGCTCTCCGGGCTTTCTTTCCCGCCCTCTTCCCGCCTTGTAAGAAAGGCTGAAGTAGCTCCAAGCTCTAGCCAAGACACAGGGAATAACTTTCACATTCCCAACAGTTTCGTTTGTTTCTTTCCCGTACACTGACCTCGCTTCTACATGCCAAAGAATGATATATCCAGTCCTCTGTCTAACTTCCTCCATAGACCCCCCCCCCCCCCCATTCTGCTTCCTACCCCTTCCTATATGACCATCCTTTGCATATTGAAAAACCCATTTTCTTCATGGAGCAAACTTCGTGTCGTAGAATAACTTCCTTCTACTATAAGGAATAACTTTTTTTGGAAAATAACTTATGTCTTCCGAAGCGAAGAACTGCTTTCTGTAATACAAAATAAAATCTTCCTTCAATATGGAATGACCTCTTTCTTCCACGTAGGGAACTTCTTTTTTTTTTCATGTAGAATATCTTTTTTCTTCAGAATAGAGTAGTCTTTTACTTCAAGAATAAATTCTTCTTCCATATATAATGGCCTCTCTATCTCAGACTGACGTCTTTCTTCCACATGGGACATACTGCCATGTTGAGAATGTTATTCTTAAATACAAAAAGCCAGTCTGCAATAAAAACAATGGCAGCTAAAGGCATTGTATAAACAACGCCATCTGCTCCGGCTGTATAACACAGTTTTACTCAGTGGGACTGACAATTGGTTAGGGCTCCCAACACTGTCCAAGAGCAACTATATAACGCAGTTTACTTAGTGGGACTGATAATGGATTAGGGCTGACGACATTGTCTAAGAGCAACTGTAGAACGCAGTTTTGTTTAGAGTGACTAATTGGTTAGGGCTCCCAACACAGTCCAAGAGCAATCACCTTGAATAAGAACCAATCAAAAATGAGGCAAGGACACTGATGCTGGGAACCACCAAGGACACGCCAGTTAAAGCTATGCGATACCTGCCTGGCCTTCTGTCAATGCAGGTCACACCCAAGGTGCAACAGGTGATGCCATATTTCAGAACACATGAAAATCACCAAACCCACTATATGCGGCAGTCTAGAAAACAAAAGGCCAACACGTAGAAGACTTCGAGAGACTGGGGCAGTCACTCCAGCGCCAGAAATGACCAAACACATGCTGACTGGGATAACACTTGTCACACAGTCACTATAGCGCCAGAAATGACCAAACACATGCTGACTGGGATAACACTTGCACAGTCACTACAGCGCCAGAAATGACATGTTGACTGGGATAACACTTTGAATCTCTCAGGATGCCCTGTTTTTACTGCAAACGTATGTGTTCTGATAAATGTACATCAAGGAAGTGACGCAACTGTGTAAAGTGGAGAGTCCATAGAGAGAGTGTGTATGTGTTGGATTGTGTGTGCCTCTCTCTCTCTCTCTGTCTGACGTGCGTGCGTGCGTGCGTGCGCGCGGGCGGGCGCGTGTGTGAGTGTCTGTGTGCGCGCACGTGCGTGCGTGCGTGCGTGCGTGTGTGTGAGTGTGCGTGAATGTGTGTGTGTGTGCGTGTGTGTGCGTGCGTGCGTGCGTGCGTGCGTGCGTAGCGTGTGTGTGTGTGTGTGTGTGTGTGTGTGTGTGTGTGTGTGTGTGTGTGTGGTGTGTGTGTGTGTGTGTGTGTGTGTGTGTGTGTCTGTGTGTGTGTGTGTGTGTGTGTGTGTGTGTGTGTGTGTGTGTGTGTGTGTGTGTGTGCGTGCGTGCGTGTGTGTGTGTGTGTGTGTGTGTGTGTGTGTGTGTGTGTGTGTGTGTGTGTGTGTGTGTGTGTGTGTGTGTGTGTGCATGCGGTCAGATTCTCGATATCCCTCATTTTGTATGTGACTGTACTAGTACAAGAACTCACTTTCAGCCTCTTTATGATAGGACCAAGTCCTTTAACCTTTCACTGACTACGTCTAGTGTTTCAATACTAGTTAGGAGAATGGATGGAGTCTGGCAATGGTGGCTGTTTATCTGATTATATCTTCTCCACTTGGAAGATATGTTTAACTCCTCAACCACCCCACCCCCACCACACCGCCTTCCTCCCTAACATTTTTTTTTACCTTCCAATGCGTGAATATTTGAAGAGGTAGACTTTTATTCCAAGCATATAACATATCAGTCTGGTCCGGCGTCTAATTTGCACGTAGAGCAAGGCTTTTCCATTCCCCCCTCTCACTCCCTTCCTCATTCTTCTCCTCATTCCCCAATCCATAGACACCTATAAGCTGTTCGACTCTCAGGAGTAATATGTCAGCCTGTTCCATACTCCGATGATCTTTGACTCCCGTGTATTGGGACTACATGTGGTCACATAGAACTGGTGTTTCTGGATATCAGTAGATATGGGCCTTTAGCGCGCGCGAGTGTGTGTGTGTGTGTGTGTGTGTGTGTGTGTGTGTGTGTGTGTGTGTGTGTGTGTGTGTGTGTGTGTGTGTGTGTGTGTGTGTGTGTGTGTGTGTGTTGTTGTGTGTGTGTTGTGTGTGTGTCGTTGTGTGTTGTTCATATCTCTAAGCTTCTGAATATTCTTTTACATGCTATCTTCCGAACATGCATTCCCACACATAATCACACACACACACACACACACACACACACACACACACACACACACACACACACACACACACACACACACGGCGCGCGCACCCTACGTGCTTCTTCCACGTACACTCATTGACGGGCGCACGTGCTCTCGCGCAGTGGCACACCCCTTGATGAAACTGACACTGAGCCCCCTTCGTGCACACTGAACAGAATCCTCTTTCATTAGTAACGTCTCTCTTCAATGCAACGTATTCAATCTCCTATAGCCGACAGACTGTGCTGAATGATCTCTCTCTCTCTCTCTCTCTCTCTCTCTCTCTCTCTCTCTCTCTCTCTCTCTCTCTCTCTCTCTCTCTCACCGTCACCAACCCACCTACCCGACGCACATGCCAGTACGACGGAAAACAGCTAGTGTTTGAGGAAGAACGGAGCAAAAGAAGCAGCCGCTTTGACACACTTGGGAACCGTACGGAAAACAACTCGTGTTTGAGGAGCAGCAGCCGAACAAAATGAAGAAGCACAGCCCTGACAAAGATGGCAACCGTACGGGAGAGAGACAATGCTGAAGGCGAGGCTGGAAGGAATCAAAGAGACAGAAGAGGTGGTGGTGCCAGCTGATCACTGAAACATGGCTGTCAGTTGGGTGATCTACTTGCCAGCTAGTTTCTCTCCGTCTTCTTTTTATTCAGTCTTTCATTTTATTCATTCATCAGTTCACGCGTTCGTTTGTTCCTTTTCTCTTTAATAGTGTTGCTGGTGTTATGAGCAAGGAAAACTTCGGCTGGGGGCAATCCCAATCACCAGGGTTTTTGTTTGTTTATGTTTGTTTGTCTGTCTTTTTTCTGTCTTTTTTTCTGATTGATACAGCGTGTCGTTCGTAGCAACTCATCCACAAGAGCAATTGAGTCTTCAGTAAAGTCAACGTTGTCTAATCCAGGAAATGTCCAGCTGAGATTCCCACATGAAATACAAGACACGCCACAAGAAGGGGACACAGGGAGAGCGCAGGCTTCCACCAGGATCAACAGATCTTGGATCCGCCCTTTGATCCACATCTACATCACAGATCGGCACCAAACATCATGAATTTATCTTCAAGCCATATTCCGCATTGTTACGAGGGCTCGTCAAAATCGTGCGAGAAATTTCTGTGTTTTGTTGCTGACAAACAGGGCAACAAACCAACCGACGTAGCTGAAAACATAACTTCTTTTGTGGATGTAAAAACCGGCCATGGAAGTAGCGGAAAGGTTCAGACAACAGACGGAGAACGTTTCTTAACTCTCCCCTCTCTGCTCGTCCTTGTCTCATGACAGGAGAAACTCCGCGTGAATGCCATGCAACGCACAGGGGATACACTTCGACTTCACAGACTAAGAAGCATTCAAGGAGAGGCAGGCTGGGCAAGCTACCTAAATCTATACATTGAAAGCTACTTAACTCTATACATTGAAAGCTACTTAACTCTATACATTGAAAGCTACTTAACTCTATACAAAGAAACCAGCAGAACGACAACACGTGATGGTGGGGAGATGAAATGACTGTTGGAATGACAGTGAGAATGAGCGTGCGGAGATAAAATGACAATGTTTACGTTGGAATGAGAGTGAGAATGAAGACGGGGTATAAAATGACAATGTTTATGTTGGAATGAGAGCGACAATAGTCAGGACTCCAAATAGCAATCGGAAGACATGACTTTTTCGTGACCCTGGGGATGATGATAATAGTAATGATAATAATAATAATAGTAATAATAATAATAATAAAATGATATAATTTTATAGAGGACCTTACCAAAGGTTTTGGGCGCTGAAAATCCATTCTCGTGTATGCAACGGGCTGCCTACCTAGAAAGTGCTGACTGAAGAGCTGACTGCCGGCGCTTCATTCAGTCGTTTCCCGTGTCATCCAGTCAATATCGTTCACCCAGTCTTCTTACTTCTTTCATTCTTTCATTTTTCACGCAGGGTGCACGCTATGTGTAACGTGTCATCCATACCACCGGCCAAACTGGCCTTTTCTTCCAAAAATCGGTGATGGGATTTTACGTGTGTGTGCAAGATGTTATGCGTGCGTTCGCACACGAAACCTGGCTTAATAGTCTCATTCGAAGGACTGTGTAAGAAATGAGGTCAGAACCAATGTTAATTCCGGGGCAAAAATCCTCCTGTACCGAAACGAGCCGGTGTAGATTCGAACTCGCAACCCCATGATCACCAAGATTACGTGTCTGGCGTTCTATCAGCTGAGCTATTCCGGCCCCTTCTGAGGAGTGTGAGGAAGGGGAACAGCAGAATTAGAAGTGGCGACGTATAAGTGAGGTATTGTACTGCTCCACCGCTGAAGCCATCAGGCAGCCAGTGCATCTGGAAGGCAAGTCATGTAATGTTGCTCATACAAATCTGGGGAGGTTCATTTGGGGCTGGAGGGATGAGGGCGGGGGTGGCGGTGGGGCGGTGGGGCGGGGCGAATTGTCAACGGAGTGACTGAACATCAAGTTCGAGGGCAATCAAATGTTCTGAATTTGAATCATGCAAGCGCCGCGCATAAAAAAAGTCTTTTTTTTTTTTTTACTATGCATCTCAATGTGTTGTTCTGGTGCATAGTGTACTTGAAATCAGCCCCTCCCCTAAAACTCCTCTGGAACGGTTATTCCTCCAGTGGTGAGTGTGGATTTTGAACCTGACTGTAACAATGTTACTGTGCCGAAACTTTCAGTGAATAGTTCATTCCGCTCGCTTTTCCTCCCTTTTCACGCGGAGAAGACAAGAAGAAGAAGAAGAAGAAGAAGTAGGAGGAGAGGAGGAGGGGGGAGAAGGAGGAGGAGAAGAGGAAGAGGAGGAGGAGGAGGAGGAGGAGGAGAGGAGGAGGAGGAGGAGGAGGAGGAGGAGGAGAAGGAGAGAGAGAGGAGAAGAGAAGAGGAGGAGGAGGAGGAGGAGAAGAAGAAGAAGATGAGGAGGAGGAGAAGGAAAAAAAAAAAAACAGCAACAAGAACAAGAATAACACAAAAACCACAAGAACAGAAGAAGAGAGAGAGAGAGAGAGAGAGAGAGAGAGAGAGAGAGAGAGAGAGAGAGAGAGAGAGAGAGAGAGAGAGAGAGAGATGGCTTACGTTGGTTATGTTATGAGAGCAAGGAAGAGGCGAATAGTTTGGTGGGGGGGGGGGGGGGGGGGGGGGGGGGGTGCTACTCACATGGGAGAAAAGAAACACGCAATTATACGCCGTTATTCTGTATCCGAGAGAATGTTGACCTCGCCGGGAATGGGGGGGGGGGGGGGGGGGGTCATTTGATGCCATTCAGAAGAGGGAGAAGCGTTCTGTGATCAGCAAACTGGATGTTTAGTCGTCCAGCAATGGAGCTCACGTAGCCCTTCAGGCGATGCGGGTGGGGGATGTCAATGCTAAAGGATGGGGGGGGGGGGGGGGGGGGGGTTGGGAGGAGAGATAAGTAACATCGAGCACTGGCAATAGGGAACTGATTGATCGTAATGGGGCAAATGCTTGGCAATGGATTTTTTTTTCTGGGTGGGGGTGGGGATGAGAGGGGCAGGGATCAGAGGAGATGTGAGCTTGGGGGTGGGGGGTGGGGGGTAAAAGGGAGGGGGGGGGGGAGGGGGGAGGGGGGAGGGGCAGAATCATTTAAGAAAAATTGGTTGTAAGTCCAGTGTGACTCTGCCGTCCAAATTTGGTGTATCTTATAGACTTCACACACACACACACACACACACACACACACACACACACACACACACACACACACACACACTCGTATTAAAGCCGTCAGGATTAACTATGAAGTCAGTTATGGAATGCAACGATGGGGGGGGGGGGGGGGGGGGGGGGGGGGGGGGGACAGCTATGACCCAAAAAATAAACATCCTACCATCTCTGAGAGAGAAGTTCAATCCGCACGCAGACAAACACACTCCATAGAACTTTCAGCCATGATGGATGACCTCGACAGCAGACAGGGTTGGAGAATAGCACTATGGGGAGGGAGGGTGGGCAGCATGATGGGGGTTGAAGTGTTAGTTGGGGATGGTAGGGATTCCACTCAAGGAAATCAGCCTCAGTGGCTGTTTGGGCAACAAGGGTTTTCCTGAGGCCCTATGATTGGGCGGCTAGACACAACACCGTCTCCCCTCCCGTCTCCAGTGTTTGGAATAATCTCCTCCCGTCTCCAGTGTTTGGACGAATGGGGATCTGGTGTCTATTCAATGAAGAAGGATCCATCCTCAGTTTTACGTGGCGTGAAGGACTCAAATGAGATTACAAGAAAATGAGCCCATTAAAATATTATGCTGTGTTGTGTTATATTGAGCAGATTGTTGGAAGGTTGTTTCTTATGTGTTTATACAGTTTCTTTTGACTAGGTAGGTTCAAGAAATCGTGTGTGTGTGTGTGTGTGTGTGTGTGTGTGTGTGTGTGTGTGTGTGTGTGTGTGTGTGTGTGTGTGTGTGTGTGGCATTCACTGTAGTTCATTGTAAAGTATGTTGCCAGCAGACGTTAAGTCGATCTGGTGGGTGACAAGAAGAAAGAAACAATGAAACTACCTCCCATTTGATGAATATTGATAAATCTGTTTTCTGAAGAGTTATTTGTTGTTAGTCTTTTCTTTCTACCCACTGATTATAGACCAATCCTAACATTTTATCAACCATAAACCAGTCCTCTCTCTGTTTGTCCACCAGCCTTAACATTTTATCAGCCACAAACCAGTTCGCCCTCTGTCTCCACCAGCCCTAATATTTTATCAACTATAAACCAGTCTTCTCTCTGTTTGTCCACCAGCCCTAATATTTTATCAACCATAAACCAGTTTCTCTCCCTGTCCACCAGCCTTAACATTTTATCAACCATAAACCAGTTCTCCCTTTGTTTCAATTTGACAAGCTCTGGCTCTAAATGTCTGAAAATTTAATGTTTTGCCCCAGTGTTAGCGGGAGAAATGTCCCTTGCTTCCATCAGTGGTAGTTACCATGTTTGTATCCCGGCCAGACACCGTCACGCTGACTCAGGGAGGAAGGCAGAGATGGTTTTCTGTGGCTGTGCGGATCAAAGAGCCGGTAAATTGAAGAGCAAATCAGCAGAGGAATGGTACCATGGCCCAGTTCCCTCTGCCCACCTCTGGTATTGACCGCGGCACTTTGTGTAGATGGCGGACTCTCACTGATCTGTTTACTGCCGGTGTTGAGGTTAGCTCTGTGTCTCAATAGAAGTCTGTCATCATCAACTTTTAGTCTGTGGAATAGTGTCAACTGTGTCTCAAATAGAAGTCTGTCACCATCGACTTTTAGTCTGTGGAATAGTGTCAACTGTGTCTCAATAGAAGTCTGTCGTCATCGACTTTTAGTCTGTGGAATAGTGTCAACTGTGTGTCAATAGAAGTCTGTCGTCATCGACTTTTAGTCTGTGGAATAGTGTCAACTGTGTCTCAATAGAAGTCTGTCGTCATCGACTTTTATTCTGTGGAATAGTGTCAACTGTGTCTCAATAGAAGTCTGTCGTCATCGACTTTTAGTCTGTGGAATAGTGTCAACTGTGTGTCAATAGAAGTCTGTCGTCATCGACTTTTATTCTGTGGAATAGTGTCAACTGTGTGTCAATAGAAGTCTGTCACCATCGACTTTTAGTCTGTGGAATAGTGTCAACTGTGTGTGTCAATAGAAGTCTGTCGTCATCGACTTTTAGTCTGTGGAATAGTGTGTCAACTTTCTCCAAGTTTTGCTAGGTTTTCCTGTAAGTGAGCTGCTGCTGGTGTGGGAGAGTTCTGTTGATGTTAGTGGTTATCTTTTGTTGAAGTCAGTGGTTATCTTTTGTTGATGTTAGTGGGTTATCTTTTGTTGATAGAGTTGTGTTGGTGTTAGTGGTTATCTTTTGTTGTAGAATTGTGTTGATGTTAGTGGTTATCTTTTGTTGATTGAGTTGTGTTGATGGTAGTGGTTATCTTATGTTGATAGAGTTGTGTTGATGTTAGTGGTTATCTTTTGTTGATAGAGTTGTGTTGATGTTAGGGGTTATCTTCTGTTGATAGAATTGTGTTGATGTTAGTGGTTATCTTCTGTTGATAGAGTTGTGTTGATGTTAGTGGTTATATTTTGTTGATGTTAGTGGTTATCTCTTTTGTTGATGTTAGTGGTTTTCTTTTGTTGATAGAGTTGTGTTGATGTTAGTGGTTATCTTTTGTTGATAGAGTTCTGTTGATGTTAGTGGTTATCTTTTGTTGATGTTAGTGATTTTCTTTTGTTCATGTTAGTGGTTATATTTTGTTGATGTTTGTGGTTATCTTTTGTTGATGTTAGTGGTTATCTTTCGTTGATATAGTTCTGTTGATGTTAGTGGTTATCTTTTGTTCATGTTAGTGGTTATCTTATGTTGATGGTAGTGGGTTTTTTTTTGTTCATGTTAGTGGTTGTCTTTTGTTGATACTCTCCACAGGAATTTTGATAAATGCTTCCTCAAGTTGATGCTCAACATTTTCTTAGTGATCTTTTTTGGTTAATGTAATAAATATTAGATGTAACATACGTTTACATTAATGTTGTGAAAAGGCCAGTTTCAATCACTGAACAGAAAAGATTATTTCAATAATTAAACCAGAGGTCACCATTCTTTCAGGGCATATCTTAAAATGTTTGCTATATAGCTGAAGCAAACTGGATTTTGTTCTTTGTTTGTTGTGATGTGTGTGTGTGTGTGTGTGTGTGTGTGTGTGTGTGTGTGTGTGTGTGTGTGTGTGTGTGTGTGTGTGTGTGTGTGTGATGATTTCACTTTCCCTGCTGCAGTGACTCGAGCCAAGACAGGAATGTTTTAGCATGAGGGAATCTTTCTGTAGAAGTGAAGCAGTCAGAATATCTGATTCATAGTTCTTGGAGCGTGAGGTTCAGGTCTATCAATGTCTCAATGTGAGGAAAAAACATAAGGCAGAGAGAGAGAGAGAGAGAGAGAGAGAGAGAGAGAGAGAGAGAGAGAGAGAGAGAGAGAGAGAGAGGAGAGAGAGGAGGAGGAGAGAGGAGGAGGAGGAGGAGGAGGACGAGGAGGAGGGGAGGAGGAGGAGGAGGAGGAGGAGGAGGAGGAGGAGGAGGAGGAGGAGGATGTGTTGTTGTTGCTGTTGCTGAGGTTTTTCTTCTTCTTCTTCTTCTTCTTCTTCTTTCTTCTTCTTCTTCTTCTTCTTCTTCTTCTTCTTCTTCTTCTTCTTCTTCTTCTCGACTCACACACAGTAGAACTGATCACCAGGTTGCTCCAGCTCTGTCTCTTATTATGTGCTGAGGCCTGTGTCTGTGCACATGGATTCCCTGTCCATTCTGTGAGGTAGTCATTCCCTGATTCCCTGTTCATTCTGCGAGGTAGTCAGTCCCTGATTCCCTGTCCATTCTGTGAGGTAGTCAGTCCCTGATTCCCTGTCCATTCTGTGAGGTAGTCATTCCCTGATCCCTGTCCATTCTGCGAGGTAGTCAGTCCCTGATTCCCTGTCCATTCTGTGAGGTAGTCAGTCCCTGATTCCCTGTCCATTCTGTGAGGTAGTCAGTCCCTGATTCCCTGTCCATTCTGCGAGGTAGCCAGTCCCTGATTCCCTGTCCATTCTGTGAGGTAGTCAGTCCCAGTCCCTGATTCCCTGTCCATTCTGTGAGGTAGTCAGTCCCTGATTCCCTGTCCATTCTGTGAGGTAGTCAGTCCCTGATTCCCTGTCCATTCTGCAATGTAGTCAGTCCCTGATTCCCTGTCCATTCTGTGAGGTAGTCAGTCCCTGATTCCCTGTTCATTCTGCAGTGTGGTCAGTCCCTGATTCCCTGTCCATTCTGTGAGGTAGTCAGTCCCTGATTCCCTGTCCATTCTGCAGTGTGGTCAGTCCCTGATTCCCTGTCCATTCTGCAGTGTGGTCAGTCCCTGATTCCCTGTCCATTCTGCAGTGTGGTCAGTCCCTGATTCCCTGTCCATTCTGCAGTGTGGTCAGTCCCTGATTCCCTGTCCATTCTGTGAGGGTAGTCAGTCCCTGATTCCCTGTCCATTCTGCAGTGTGGTCAGTCCCTGATTCCCTGTCCATTCTGCAATGTAGTCAGTCCCTGATTCCTGTCCATTCTGCAGTGTAGTCAGTCCCTGATTCCCTGTCTGTCTGCAATGTGGTCAGTTCCTGATTCCCTGTGTAGTCAGTCAGTCCCCCTGATTCCCTGTCCATTCTGCAGTGTGGTCAGTCCCTGATTCCCTGTCCATTCTGCAAGTAGTCAGTCCCTGATTCCCTGTCCATTCTGCAGTGTCTGTCAGTCCCTGATTCCCTGTCCATTCTGTGAGGTAATCAGTCCCTGATTCCCTGTTCATTCTGCAATGTAGTCAGTCCCTGATTCCCTGTCCATTCTGTGAGGTAGTCAGTCCCTGATTCCATGTCCATTCTGCAATGTAGTCCCTGATTCCCTGTCCATCTGTGAGGTAGTCAGTCCCTGATTCCCTGTCCATTCTGCAATGTAGTCAGTCCCTGATCCCTGTCCATTCTGCAATGTAGTCCCTGATTCCCTGTCCATTCTGCAATGTAGTCAGTCCCTGATTCCCTGTCCGTTCTGCAATGTAGTCAGTCCCTGATTCCCTGTCCGTTCTGCAATGTAGTCAGTCCCTGATTCCCTGTCCGTTCTGCAATGTAGTTCTGATTCCCAATGTAGTCAGTCCAGGATTCCCTGTCCATTCTGCGATGTAGTCAGTCCAGGATTTTTTTTTTTTGTTGTGTTCTCTCTTCACCTCCATCTTTCTCCCTGAATAGTTGCCTGAAGGATTCTTTTATCAAAGCTACTGGATCTTGTTACAAGGCCATACATGGTCAGTGGTTTTCTTGATTAATTGATGTTAACAAATTTTAATATGACCATACATGGCCAATAGTTTTCTTGATTAACTGATATTTTAAAAAATGGCATGGCCATACATGGTCAGTGTGTTTTCTTGATTAATTGATGTTTACAAGTTTTGGTATGTATGGCTGAGGTGCTGCTAGAGGGTTTTCTCTTTTTTTTTTTTTTACATTGCTATTATCTGATGTCTAGCATCTTTCACAAACACATCGTTTTCATGATATAAATTGTTGGTGTGGTCAAAATAAAAACACAGTATTGTGAGTCAAAAAGGTTATAGTCAAATACATCACAAAGAAAATCCAAATGTAGAAGAGATGATGAAAAAAAGAGGTGGGGTGGGGAAGGAGGAAGCGGGAGGATTTTGAGAAGATTTGTGGGGAGGAGGGAGTAGGAAACTGAGAGAAGTTAGACTGGCCCAGGTACAAAGTCCTCATCATTACAACATGCCTAAGTCAATAAGTTAGACTGGCCTAGATACAAAGTCCTCATCATTACCAACATAACACGTGTTGTATAAGTCCAACTTTGCCTGCTCCCGCCTCAAGTTGTTTCACTCCCATTTTCAATTCAAAAAGGGTGTTAGGGTATGGTTTTAGACCTACAGTGACTGGTAGTCCCTTCAGTTGCCATTGGCTGAAAGTGTGGACACAGTGTCTCAGGCATCCCTCTACATGTTTGCCATCATGATCAAGGCCTCCATGACTTGCTGGGATGAGGAGACAGGGGGGAGGTAGTGGTGGTGGCGTGCGTGGTGGAAGATGGGATAGGTGTATGGAAGAGAAGGGAGGGAATTCCTGTCAGGTCAACAAGTGTTTCCTGAGGCTGACTTCACTGGACCACCAGACCTATCACGTTCTCTCCCCCCGTCTTCAGTGATATCAGGCATGGAGGACTGATGACAAATCAACAAAGAATGATCTGTTTAAACTGGGTCAGGATCAGTTGGAAGAGTAGACATACGGACTGGGAAAATCTCAAAAATCTTTCAACAAAATAACTTGACTTGCTGATTTATGCGCATTTCTTGTGATAAAAAATGGCAAAATTTAGTTTTGGATTTAACTTGGAAGTTTTGTCCCGTTACTTTTCTATCAATGTTAATTCTGTTTTGAAGCAATTTGATCAGATTTATTTTCAGTAGAAAGGAAAGCCTTTTGTAACAACAAAGAGACAATACATGGAGGCTACTGTTAGTATTTCCCTTTTCTTCTTTCTCCTTTGCAAAGACGATTATATTTTCATTGAAGATATTGTACCACACAATAATTACAGTACATCGTTTATATGTTATTCACAACAATATAATCACAAAATTTTCAGTTCAAAAACAAGGGGAAATTACTTGTAAATTGTTAGCGTGCCTTCAACACAGGTCAGCTGGCACAGGGTCACTGGCCATGTGGAGAGCATGTTCCATGAAGAGAGACCCAAAGGAGAACTTACTTCCTGCATTTTCTATGAAGAGAGACCCAAAGAAGAGCTTTGTAACATTTTATGCATTTCCTATGAAGAAAGATCCAAAGAAGAGCTTCTCAACACTTCTTGCATTGTCTATGAAGAAAGACCCAAAGGCGAACTGTGTAACACCTCCTGCATTTTCTTTGAAGACCCAAAGGAGAACCTTTTATCACTTCATGCATTTTCTATGAAGAAAGGCCCAAAGGAGAACTCTTTAACACTTCAAGCTCTGCCTTTAAAGAGAAAACAGTGAGACTGAATTTCTCAGAACTATATTAAAAACATGGTATAAAAAAATTATATCCTCTGCAGAATAAACAACGCCAGTGCGCGGGGCTGTCTTTCAGTTTTATAGATAAAGAAAAACCTGATCTATTTCTACCAAACAAAAACAGAGACGCTTTGTTTATAAACTGACCTTTTTAACATCATCATATAGATGAGTTTAGTTTTCATTCATACAGAAAAATTCAGAAATGCTTATACTTTAGAAAGTCAGTGCCTAGAATGTTTTGGTCTTTGAAAGATATAACTGTAATCATTTGGGAGCTGGAATAGCTCAGTTGGTAGAGCGCCGGACTCGCAATCTTGGTGATCCTGGGGTTGCGGGTTCGAATCTCCACTGGGGCGTTTCAGTACAGGGGGATTTTTCCCTCGCAGTTAACATGGTTCTGACTCTATTTCCCATACAGTCCTTCGAATGAGACTATAAACCAAGGTTCCGTGTGTGAACGCACGCATAATATCTTGCACACATGTAAAATCCCATCACCAACTTTCGGAAGAAGGCCAGTTTGGCCGTTGGTATGGATGACACGTTACACATAGCGTGCACCCTGTGTGAGAAATGGAAAGAGTGAAGAAAGTAAGGAACTTGAGTGAACGATATTGAACGATATTGACTGGATGACACGGGAAAACGACTGAATGAAGCGCCAGCTGGCAGCTCTTCAGTCAGCACTACCCAGGTAGGCAGCCCGTCGTGTAAACGAGTGTTGATTGTAAAGCACTTAGAGCTTGGTCTCTAGCCGAGAATAGGCGCTATATAAGTATTCATTATTATTATTATTATTATTAATAGTATTTTAATGGAACATAATTTTGAATGTCACTTGTTCAAGGAGAAGTCACATGAAAGTATTTCATCTCTCTAAAATTCTAATACCTTAATTTATTAATTTATCATGAGCACTGAGAGGATCTCCCTTTATTTGACGGCTCTGGACAAACCTATTCTTGTAGGCTATTGTCCTCATTGCTG
>JADBJO010002339.1:52500-55000 GCA_016801955.1 Conus betulinus
TCTTCCCTTTCTCAAAATAATCTTTGCCAAGTCATTGTTTCAATGATGGAGGAATTGTTTAATCTTTGCCAAGTCATTGTTTTAATGATGGAGAAATTCTTTACCTACGCTTGTTTTTCCCCTGCTACGTATTTATTTTCCACATGAATGGGTTTAGTTCGTACAGAAAATGTGTATCTGTCTATATATCTATCTATTCATCTATCTGTCTGTCTGTCTATCTGCCTGTCTGTCTGTCTATCTATTTATCTTTCTGTCTGCCAGTGTGTCTGTCTGTATGTCAGTCAGTCTGTATGCCTACAGTCTATCTATCTATCTCTATCTATCTATCTATCTATCTATCTATCTATCTATCTATCTATCTATCTGTCTGTCTATCTATATCTATCTGTGTGTCTATCTATCTATCTATCTATCTATCTACCTATCTATCTATAGCATACATTTTGTGCTTGAAAATAATTTATATCATTAAGATTGTACTGTCTAATGAATATTTTAACTGAATAACACCTTGGGACTGGATTTTTTCCGGAAGATGATCTGAAAAAGTGTAGTATGACTGTCTGTGAACTTTCAGGAAGATGATCTGAAAAAGTGTAATATGACTGTCTATGAACTTTCAGAAGATGATCTGAAAGAGTGTAATATGACTGTCTTTGAACTTTCAGAAAGATGATCTGAAAGAGTGTAATATGACTGTCTGTGAACTTTCAGAAAGATGATCTGAAAGAGTGTAATATGACTGTCTGCGAATTTCAGGAAGATGATCTGAAAGAGGGTAATATGACTGTCTGTGAACTTTCAGAAAGATGATCTGAAAGAGTGTAATATGACTGTGAACTTTCAGGAAGACGATCTGAAAGAGGGTAATATGACTGTCTGTGAACTTTCATCCGGAAACCCATCATAAAAGGATCATTCAATGAAACTGTCTCCCCTTGCAATATAGAAGGCCTCGGGATACAGTTTGAGAGAAATAGCGACTGATTTTGTTTTGTTTTGTTTTCTTTTCTTTTCTTTTTTTTTTCTAGTGCTTGTTGTTGAAAAATGTGCACATGGTGTCTCAGAGTACTATCAAGCGGTTTGCCATCAGCAACGAAAGCAGTTTGTGTTTTTGTTCACACCTCTTCTCTGTGAAAACTGAACGTGTCGGAAATGTTTGAATGAAGGAAGATTGAATTAGTCTGGGAACGTCAGTAAGTAATCAACGGTGAAGACAAAAAAAAAAGTTAGCATCCGGACGGGTTTGACTTTATGTCAAGAAAAGTTATTACTTTTCCACGTTCACTGTATGTTGTTTATGTTTTCGTGCACGTGCGCGTGTGTGCGCGCGCGCTCACACTCACACACACACACACACACACACCACACACACACACACACACACACACACACACACACACACACACACACACACACACACACATACCACCACCACCACCACCACCACCCGCGCTACCACCCCTACCCTCACCACACCACATACATGCACACAGAGTTCTTCTTTAATAGATTTTGCAAGTTATTTGCACCCTTCTCACATTCCAGCGCCCGCAAAGATTCCAGACATTTGGTACTGAAAATAGAGTTGTCATGCGCCAACCTGTTCTGAAAGGCAACGATTGATGTGTTCCTAGCAATATGTTCAGTTGTTACAGCCAAGTTTTGAGGTCAGGCGGTCATAAGAGTATGCTGCGACAACTTCTTCCACACATCTTGTGTGTTAAAAATATCAAAACATTTTCGTGAGTTCAGAACGAAACGTTCATTACATTGTCGATCTTAAAGCATCTACATGGTCGTTCATGTGACGACAGGTCTCTCTGCAATGAGTTTGAAGGTTGGTTCCCATTTCGCAGTGAATCCCATAGTGGGGGAGATCATTGTTTCGTCAGTTGCTCATGACTCAAAATCCCCTGTGGCATTGTTTCAGTGGGGGAGAACATGACGAATCGTCAGGTGTCCGTCAGTGGGGGACAATCTACGCAGTGGGGGAGAATCTCATTGATACCGTGTGGCAGGTGGGGGAGATCATATGATCATTGTTCGTCATAGAATCCCAAGCTTTAAGGTCAGAGGGGGAGTCATTGTTCGAGGTCGCATTGTTCGTCAATAAATCGCACCTCTTGTTCGTCAGTGGATCATATGTTCATAGCCTAACATGAAGGTCTGTCGTGGTCTATGTGACGAAAAGGTAAATCTCTGCATTCTGTGTTCATGCATTGGAGAGATCATATGACAAAATAGCTAAGCTGAGTCAGGTCATACGTGGTCAAGGTAAATGATAATACCTTTGTGCATACCTCTGAGAGATCATATGATAATAGCTAAGCTTTATCGTGGTCTATAGTTGTCAAGGTAAATCAATACCTATGCAGGTGTGATCATATGATAATAGCTAAAGGTCTAAGTGGATAATAGCTAAGGGTCTATAGTGGGCAGATTGACTAGTACATAATATAAAGTAATATCATTTCAGGTGACACAAGGTATAAAT
>JADBJO010002339.1:60000-67500 GCA_016801955.1 Conus betulinus
AAAAAAAATCTTTTCAGTGTTTAGTCTTCTTAGCAGTTTCTTCAAACAAACATCAGTGTGATCATTACCTCTCACCATCCGCTTCCTCCCCCCCCCCCCCTTCACACACCTGTATGTCTCTATCACCCCCTCCCCCTTTTAAGCAAACAACCCCGTCTCTGGGGCAGAGATGAAAAAAAAAAAAAAAAACCCAACTTCCCCACAACAAACAAACAAACCCTAAAATAAAACAAATAAAGCCAACCGGCATTCCTGTTTAGTGTATATATGTCCTCATGGATTACATTCATGTTTAGTGTAATATGTCCTCGTGGATTACATTCCTGTTTAGTGTAATATGTCCTCGTGGATTACATTCCTGTTTAGTGTAATATGTCCTCGTGGATTACATTCCTGTTTAGTGTAATATGTCCTCGTGGATTACATTCCTGTTTAGTGTAATATGTCCTCGTGGATTACATTCCTGTTTAGTGTAATATGTCCTCGTGGATTACATTCCTGTTTAGTGTAATATGTCCTCGTGGATTACATTCCTGTTTAGTGTTAATATGTCCTCGTGGATTACATTCCTGTTTAGTGTAATATGTCCTCGTGGATTACATTCCTGTTTAGTGTAATATGTCCTCGTGGATTACATTCCTGTTTAGTGTAATATGTCCTCGTGGATTACATTCCTGTTTAGTGTAATATGTTTCATGGATTACATTCCTGTTTAGTGGATGGATTACATTCCTGTTTAGTGTAATATGTCCTCGTGGATTACATTCCTGTTTTTTGTAATATGTCCTCATGGATTACATTCCTGTTTTAGTGTAACATGTCCATGGATTACAAATTGCTTCGTTTCCTCTGTTAGCTTGTCCCACAGGCATTATTTTCACTCCCCTGTTTCTCTTTAAACATGAAATGTGGTCTCGTTTCAGGGAGGCTGACCATGGTCAGTTGGGGCTGTCACCTTACAAGTCCGTTCACAGTGGGAAGGTAAGCTCCCCCCCCCCCCCCCCCCCCCCAAAGTGGTGTTTATTGTAACGTGCGTGAAAGAGAGTCTGTAGCGTGACCCCCCCCCCCCCCTCCCTCTCTCTCTCTCTCTCTCTCTCTCTCTCTCTCTCTCTCTCTCTCTCTCTCTCTCTCTCTCTCTCTCATCTGCTTTTTTTTTTTTTTTTGTGTGAAAGTCAATTTGGTCCAGGGTAAGTAAGCGATTGATTGAAGTAGTGACTTTCCATGCACATATATTTCGATTAGGACATAGGAAAAACGAATTGTGAATTCACTGAATAGTTTTTCACTGAAAGTATTTACCATTATAATCAGCAAAGCATTTTAAACAATAGCTCCGCAATGTACACCTTCATGGCTTCGGAAAATGAACTAAGGCTTCTGCATAGCCAGTCTGTGACAAACAGGGTTTGATGTGTCAGCAATATGACGGGTGGGTGGGGGTGGGGTGGGGTAGGGGAGGTTGTTGTTTGGCATAAGTTTTGGGACTCGGCGTGGACATGGAGAATCGGTGGGGCGAAACTAAACAGGTTTTGGGACTGGGAGAGGGCTGGAAAACGTAGCTGACCACTGACTATTAGTTGAAGGCATTTCCCTTCCAGTCCACTCACTCACAAGGGAAAATAACAAGGGTGTTTGACCACAACCAGTTGGGGGATGCTCGCTTCACAATTCATTTATAGCAGAGGGGGGGGGGGGGGGGGGGGGGGGGGGGGGGGGGGGGGGGGGGGGGGGGGGGGGGAGCAAAGAGAGGGAACAAAGCGGCTTGCAACCCATATAGCGGTGTATTAGCTCCTTAATCCGATTTCCAGGAAAAGAGCCTTCATTCTTCTGCACAACGGTGTAAAGCTGTTATTCCTGATCATCACAACTGCTGTCCTTAGGATAATGGCTTTTTTTTTCACCTCTTACCAAAGGATTACAAGAGTTTCACTATATTCTCTATGAAAACAAATATCACCCGTGTTATGCATAGGCATGGCAGCTGTTTTCCCCCTGCTTTCACAGAGATAACAGCTATCACATCTGAAGGAAAGCATCCAAAACACGGACACGTTTTTGATCCTCAGGACAGCAACTGTTTCGCTGTCTTTGCTATTATGTTAATGATGTCAGTGATGATGCACTTGTGATCAACAGCAATAGCTGTTTAACTTTGTTAACAATGTTTTCTTTGCAATAATACCTGTGTCAGACAGACGAGAAAAAGACGAAGTCAGACTGACGAGAAGAAGAGAGAGAGAGAGAGAGAGAGAGAGAGAGAGAGAGAGAGAGAGAGAGAGAGGAGAGAGAGAGAGAGAGAGAGAGAGGGTTTCATATGAAAGTTTCTCAAATGTACAGTTTTTATATCACTATTTTTCTGATGACATAATTTTCATGACAGAACACAACTGAATACAAAACACTGTTACAAAAGCTAATTACGTTCTTTCTTCACTGAATACAAAACACAAAAAAAAGGGGGGGGTGGGGGGGGGGGGGGGGGGGGGGGGGGGGGGGGGGGGGGGTGGGGGGGGGGGGGGGGGGGGGGGGTAAGGGGGGGGGGGGAGGGGAAATGGGGGGGGGGGGGGTAAGGGGGGAAGGAGGGGGGGGGGGGGGGGGGGGGTGGAGAGGGGGGAAGGAGGGAGGGAGGGAGTAAAGAGAGAAGGAATGAGGAGAGAAGAAAGAAGAAAGAAGAAGAGGGAGAAGGAGAGAGGAGGAGAAAGAAGAAGAAGAAGAAGAAGAAGAAGAAGAGAGAGAGAGAGAGGAGAGAGAGAGAGAGAGAGAGAGAGAGAGAGAGAGAGAGAGAGAGAGAGAGAGAGAGAGAGAGAGCGCAACCAAAAGGAAAGCATGTAGATAAAAACCCTGACCCATTCCAAATGTATTCCACAATGTAATAGCATCAGAAACAGTAATAAAACACCACCCAAAATGTAATTGAAACGTCATTCCACACAATGGTAAAATACCACAGAAAACATCCATGAAATGCCAGCACAAACAATAATGACATACCCTTCCCAAACAACAATGAAATACGAGTGTGAGCAATAACGGAATATGACCCCCACGAACAAGAACAAAAAAGCAGCTAAAAAAAATAAATAAATAATAAAACACAGCTCAAGAGGAACAACAACAAAACACCACGCCAGACGAGCGATGGGGGTGGGAGTTACGCATGGAAGTTGGGGTGGGGGGTGGGGTGGGGGTGGGGGTCGAAGAATACGAGAACAAGGAAGAAGGGTGATGGGAGAGAGAAAGTCTGGGGTGCCTGGATATTCTCTCCTCAGGCCCACCCCGTTTCCTCTTGCTGGAGAAAAAAAAAATATATGCATTTCAGACATGTGCACTACCCCCAGAATGCCATTGGAAACCCGCCCTTGTGATTTTTGTTTCTCATTCTCAATCCACTCCCTTTCTCCTCTACCTCCCCTACCCCCCCCCCCCCCCCCCCCCCCCCCCCCCCCCCCCCCCCTTCAACCTGCATCCTATCCTATCATCTTGGCATCAGGAGTAAAAACCCCGCAGAATTATTTGTGTGGTATTGGACACAACGATGCTTAAAACTTCGTTGGAAGGGCGCGTGCGCGCGCACATACGCGCGCACGCACACACACACACACACACACACACACACACACACACACACACAACACACATACACACACACAATCTCTCTCTCTCTCTCTCTCTCTCTCTCTCTCTCTCTATCCTCTATATATATATATATATATATATATATATATATATATATATTATTTAATTATATAAACAAAGCTTGCTCTTATGTCTTAGATTGTAGAAACAGGGGGGGGGGGGGGGGGGGGGGGGGGGGGGGGGCTAACTTTGAAATAAACCTTTGAAATGATGGATCTCCTCTGCCTCCCACCCCACCCCTCTGTCATTGACAAACATTTGGGAATTGAGAAAAGAAAAGAAAAGCTCAGTCACACAACTTGTGTGTGTGTGTGTGTGCGCGCGCGCGCGCGCGCGCGCATGTACAAAATGGTGAAAAAACTAGACTTACACGTACGGAAATCCTATGGAACGGCAGTGGCTCACACAGAGCTGCATTTACTCTGCCGCCAAGCGGGCAACTGTCTTCCTAGCCTTCCGTGCCTTGGCGCCCACACACACGTAACTCAGCTTGTGTCGTCCGTTTTAAAGGGACGTCAAAGTTCGCTTTGGTTTCCCTTCAGCTGAGATGACCCTTTCAATCGCTGTGGTTTTTCGGAAGTCTGCACACATACTGTGTCTGAGGCCATGTCCAGTTTGAGGCCGTCTGGAAAATGGCTCTAGAGATCATGTTACATGAGGTTCAGGACAAGTCTTGAGACAACGCCTGATGAAAATGCTGAAAGCAGAGAGACTGGGCTCTGGACAGAGAGAAAATATACTCTTCAATAATAGCAAAGGGTTTATTTGGACGTCTCTCTCTCTCTCTCTCTCTCTCTCTCCATCTCTCTCTCTCTCTCTCTCTCTCTCTCTCTGAGTTTTTTCAGTTCTCTATGAGTTTTCTCAGTTCAATGTAAGTTTTCCTCAAATTTTTATCACTATTTTTCTCATGACATAATTTTCATGACAGAACACAACTGAATACAAAACACTGTTACAAAAGCTAATTACGTTCTTTCTTCACTGAATACAAAACACGGTTACAAAAGCTGTTTACTTTCGTTCCTCTTCTCTGTATGATGTCTTTGTGAGTTCATCCTCACAGTACATACAAAAGTCCTGAGGGAGATGTGATTTTTTTTTTTTATCTTGATGTCCTCACTTTGGAACGGCTGAAAAAGCGACATCTTCTCCTCCTCTCACCCTCATCATCCCTGTCCTGAAACCGGCCACTAACATTCTTTTGACGGTCATCATCGATCAAAACGTGACCCAGTGACTGGAATTCTCTGACGTTTACACCTTAACGCCTCAGAATGTCTGAAATCTTCCTTTCCTGGTACTGAGGGGGAAATAGCCACTGCCTTTGAATTAGCTGTTGCCTGCTTATGTTCCTCACTACAGTCCCTGCCCCCACCCCCCCCCCCCCCCCCCAACCCCCCACCGGTGTGCCTCCCCCCCACCTGCACCCCCCCCCCTCTCCTCTCCAAGTCAGGGTGGCTTGGAGGCACGTTTGGATTCCTTTTCATCGGGGAAGGAGATCAAAAGACCTGGGAACTGAAGAGAGCAAATCCATGGCAATGGAAAGCCGCTCTTGCGTGGCACCTTGCGACGAGCGCTGGATATTGACTCCAGGGGCTCTTCCTGCAGATGAAAGAACTCTGTCTGCTGCTGGCCTGTCTGTGTGTGTAGAGATAGGCCAGTGATGAAAGAACTCTGTCTGCTGCTGGCCTGTGTGTGTGGAGATAGGCCAGTGATGAAAGAAACTCTGTCTGCTGGCCTGTGTGTGTGTGGAGATAGGCCTGTGATGAAAGAACTCTGTCTGCTGACCTGTCTGTGTGGAGATAGGCCAGTGATGAAAGAACTCTGTCTGCTGGCTGTCTGTGTGTGTAGAGATAGGCCAGTGATGAAAGAACTCTGTCTGCTGCTGGCCTGTGTGTGTGTGTGGAGATAGGCCAGTGATGAAAGAAACTCTGTCTGCTGGCCTGTGTGTGTGTGGAGATAGGCCAGTGATGAAAGAACTCTGTCTGCTGGCCTGTCTGTGTGTGGAGATAGGCCAGTGATGAAAGAACTCTGTCTGCTGGCCTGTCTGTGTGTGGAGATAGGCCGGTGTGTGGGTAGAGTCGTGTTCTCGTCTGTTTGTGTACACTGAAATAGTGGTGTTTGGTTTCTTTTCTTTTTTTTTCGAAATTCAAGAAGTTTAAGCCTTTTGCCCCCTTTTGTTCTGGATGATACAGAGGAAACAAAATGAACTGACTGGTAACGAACATGTTAATGCGAAAGCACTCATTGTGTATGAGTGTGTGCGTCGCGCCTCAGTTTGAGGGTTTAGTCCCCTCCATGTGTGTGTGTGTGTGTGTGTGTGTGTGTGTGTGTGTGTGTGTGTGTGTGTGTGTGTAACACAGAGAAAGAAAGAGAGAGAGAGAGAGAGAGAGAGAGAGAGAGAGAGAGAGAGAGAGAGTTAAAGTAATATGTTTGTTCTGGCGCCCATTCAGTCTCTGATTCGGGTACACTATCAGGACCCCCAGCAGTGGGAAGACAACACTCAGTGTGTGTGAACGCACTTGAAAAGGACAGACGGTGCCAGTTTCATTCCGCTCCACCAGTTGTTGCTGCAGGCCACATGTTTTGGAGACCTCAGCATATGTTGTAAACATACAATATTGTTTCCCAGCTATTCTCAACACAAACATTAGTGTGGTTCATAACCCCCACCCCAGTCAGTCATGCCCCCCACCTGTCTGTCTACATCACCCCCCTCCCTCATGCCCCCCACCTGTCTACATCGCCCACCCCCTCCCTCATGCTCCCCACCTGTCTCTACATCACCCACCTCTCCCTCATGCTCCCCGCCTGTCTGTCTACATCACCCACCGCTCCCTCATGCTCCCCACCTGTCTGTCTACATCACCCACCTCTCCCTCATGCTCCCCACCTGTCTGTCTACATCATCACCCACCTCTCCCTCATGCTCCGCACCTGTCTGTCTACATCACCCACCTCTCCCTCATGCTCCCCACCTGTCTGTCTACATCACCCACCCACCTCTCCCTCATGCCCCCCACCTGTCTGTCTACATCACCCACCCTCTCCCTCTCATGCTCTCCCGCCTGTCTGTCTACATCACCCACCTCTCCCCCTCATGCTCCCCACCTGTCTGTCTACATCACATCCCCCACCTCCCTCCCTCATGCTCTCCGCCTGTCTGTCTACTACATCACCCCCCTCCCTCATGCTCCCCGCCTGTCTGTCTACATCACATCACCCACCTCCCTCCCTCATGCTCCCCACCTGTCCACATCACCCCCCTCCCTCATGCTCCCCACCTGTCTGTCTACATCACACACCCCCCCCCCCCTCTGCTCCCCACCTGTCTGTCTACATCACCCCCCCCCCCTCATGCTCCCCACCCTGTCTACATCACCCCCCTCCCTCATGCTCCCCACCTGTCTGTCTCACCCCCCTCCCTCATGCTCCCCACCTGTCCATCCCCCCCTCCCTCATGCTCACCACCTGTCTGTCTACATCACCCCCCCCCTCCCTCATGCTCCCCACCTGTCTACATCACCCCCCTCCCTCATGCTCTCCCCACCTGTCTGTCTACATCCCCCCCTCCCTCATGCTCCCCACCTGTCTGTCCCCATGTCCCCCCACCCCCTCCCTCATGCTCCCCACCACCTGTCTGTCTACATCATGCTCCCACCCCCCTCCCCCATGCCCCCCCCTGTCTGTCTACATCACCCCCCTCCCCCATGCCCCCCCCACCTGTCTGTCTGCTTTCACCCCCCCTCCCTTCACGCCATGCCACACTTCTTTGGGTTAGATGGGAAACACCTCCCACCCCCACCTCCACCCTTCCCCCACCTCCGAAGAAAAGTCCGACCAGTATCCATGCTTCTTCCAGCA
>JADBJO010002339.1:72500-82500 GCA_016801955.1 Conus betulinus
TGAGATGAAAATGCCTGCTGCTGCTCGCTTTTAAAAATGTATGAACTATCATATTAGAAGACACGGTTTAAGCATTGATAAGATATTCACGACAAAATGAGTCAATTTGTTAAACCGTTTGTTGTGTAATCTATAGAACGGAAGTGTGATCCATTTACATGATTGATTCAACACATGTTGTTCCAACAGTTTGTGCACTGAGACCTGGTAATCAGTTACACATCGGCTGTTTATAACTTACATATGTTACCAATCACGGCTGTTTATAAGCTTACATATGTTACCAATCACGGCTGTTTATAAGCTTACATATGTTACCAACCACGGCTGTTTATAAGCTTACATATGTTACCAACCACGGCTGTTTATAAGCTACATATGTTGCCAATCACGGCTGTTTATAAGCTTACATATGTTGCCAATCAAAGTATGCCTCAGTGATCCCATTCAGGGCTCTCTGAAAGTAACACACCTTAGTCCAGAATACTTGACCTCCATTGGGGACAATGGCCAATGCACGTGACCTGTACTGGGGACAACAGCCAATACACTGATCTGCACTGGGGACAATGGTAAATGCACTTGGCCTGTACTGGGGACAATAGCCAATATACTTGGCCTGCACTGGGGACAATAGCAATGCACTTGACCTGCACTGGGGACAATGGCCAATGCGCTTGACCTGTACTGGGGACAATAGCCAATGCACTTGACCTGCACTGGGGACAATAACCAATGCACTTGACCTGCACTTGGGACAATAGCCAATGCACTTGACCTGTACTGGGGACAATAGCCAATGCACTTGACCTGTACTGGGGACAACAGTCAATACACTGATCTGCACTGGGGACAATGGTCAATGCACTTGGTCTGTACTGGGGACAATAGCCAATACACTTGGCCTGCACTGGGGACAATAGCCAATGCACTTGACCTGCACTGGGGACAATGGCCAATGCACTTGGCCTGCACTGGGGACAATGGCCAATGCACTTAACCTGCACTGGGGACAATAGCCAATGCACTTGACCTGCACTGGGGACAATAGCCAATGCACTTGACTGCACTGGGGACAATAGCCAATGCACTGACCTGCACTAGGGACAATAGCCAATGCACTGATCTGCACTGGGACAATAGCCAATTCACTTGACCTGCACTGTGGACAATAGCCAATGCACTGATCTGCACTGGGGACAATAGCCAATGCACTGACCTGCACTGGGGACAATAGCCAATGCACTGACCTGCACTAGGGACAATAGCCAATGCACTGATCTGCACTGGGGACAATAGCCAATGCACTGACCTGCACTGGGGACAAGTCAAGTCATGCAATAAAGAAAGGACTTCAAAAGCTGACAGATAAGTTTCCATATATTATGATTCTGATTCTCTCTGGAACCATGGAGTTTCAAAGACAGTCTTAAAGCAGGTATGCTTTACCAGGCATTGATAATCCAGTCTGCTATGTACGACATAGAAGTTCAGCCTTCGACGGTTCTTATGCAGGTGTGCTTTACAAGGCATCAATAACCAGTCGGCTATGTACGACCTAAACGTAAAGCCATCGACGGTTCTCCACCCCCCACCCCCCTCCCCACTTCTCATCCTTTCGCCCCTTTCTCTCTTCTAAAAGCTCCCTCCTGTCCCTGTGCTTCTTATAGCATCCTCTGTATCACCTACTTGTCATTCACAACTCTCAGAGCATCTTAGTATGTTTTTTTTTTCTCCCAGATGAAGCAACAAACTTCCCCCATGCCCCAAAGATCTTCAACAAGGTGCTGTCATGTGTTGGGTTGGCTACAGAAGTTCTGCCTCCGACCGGCAAACAGCACGTTTCTGAAAAAAAGGTCTGCTTCTCCCACTTTTTTGCAGACTCCTTGAAATCCATGATGACGGAATTCTGGCTCTAAGAAATCCTTAGGAGACGGGGGAAAAAGCTCAGACCTTATTCAGTATGCTGCTGGAGAGTTCACAGCAATGAGTGGACATTCACCTTTCAACACAGTTCACACACTGAGTTGAAGTAGTCATACCTCTAGCTGAAAGTTTTTGCAGTGCATGCTGAGTGTGCAATTATCTGCACAGAGAGAGAGAGAGAGAGAGAGAGAGAGAGAGAGAGAGAGAGAGAGAGAGAGAGAGAGAGAGAGAGAGAGAGAGAGGCTGTCAGACAGACAGGTCGACAGACAGACAGACAGACAGACAGACAGACAGACAGGTCGACAGACAGACAGATAGATAGACAGATAAAGATTTTATCCCGTAGTAAAAGTTAATGGCAAATTCAATACAACATATGTAAACCAATGATTTTGATGGACCGCCTCCTTCTCTCTATCTCTTCAAAATTAGCAGTAGAATCACAGAAGGGCACAAACATCAATGCATTCAAAACTCCCACCCACCAATGGAAATGTTTGCCTGACATACGGTATAACAACGACAGATATGGCGTCACAAACCACTACTATTGTTGGTGACCACCTTCGAATTCCCTTTCAAGTCATGCAATGAAAGAAAGGACTTCAAAAACGTGACAGCTATGTTTCCATCTATTCTGATTCTGATTCTCTCTGGAACCATGGAGTTTCAAAGACAGCCTGAAAGCACGTGTGCTTTACAAGGCATCGATGATCCAGTCTGCTATTAACGACATAAAGGTTCAGCCTTCGACGGTTCTATGCAGGTGTGCTTTACAAGGCATCGATAATCCAGTCGGCTATGTATGACATAAAAGTACAACCTTCGACGGTTCTTCTCCCCCCTCCCCCCCCCTTCTCCTCCTTTCGCCCCTTTCTCTCGTCGAAAGGTTTCCCTCCTGTCCCTGTGCTTGTTATAGCATCCTCTGTATCACCTACTTGTCATTCACAACTCTCAGACTATCCTAGTATGTTTTTTCAGATGATGTAACAAACATTCCCGATGCCCCAAACATCTTCAGCAAGGTACTGTCGTGTGTGTGGATTGGCTAAAGCAGTTCTGCCTACGACCAGCACCTACCAAGTTCCTGAAAAATGTCTGCTTCTCTCATTTTTGTTGCAGACTCATTGAAATCCATGATGACAGAATTCTTGCTCTGAGAAATCTTCGGTAGATGGGAGGTGGGATGGGGGGGGGGGGGGGGGGGGGGGGGTTGTGGGGGGGGGGGGGGGGGAGGGAGCTCAGACTTCATTCATTTATGCTGCCGGAGAGTTCTCAGCAATGGGTGGACTTCCACCGTTCAACACAGTTCACACACTGAGTTGAAATAGTCATGCTTGTAGCCGTAACTTTTTGCAGTGCATGCTGAGTGTGCAATTATCTGAGAGAGAGAGAGAGAGAGAGAGAGAGAGAGAGAGAGAGAGAGAGAGAGAGAGAGAGAGAGAGAGAGAGAGAGAGGTTGTCAGACAGACAGATCGACAGACAAACAGTCAGAAAGACAGATAGAGATCCATTCCCGTGGTTAAAGGCCAACATGAAATTCAGTACAATATATGTAAACCAGTGATTTTGAAGGATCCCCTCCTTCTCTATATCTCTTCAACATAACCACACGGGAGAAACAAATAATCGCAGCAGTTTTCTGAACGTAGTAAATGGGAGGCAGTTGACTTTTTGTACACCTGAGAGAAGCCTAACATTAACCAAAATTTCAACAAAAAGTGTTTCATATTTTAACTAGTTTTTCTGTGATGAGAACATTCTCAAAATACATCAACTTTTAAATCAAAACATGCAACTTGAAAACCAAATCAAACACAATTCTAAATGGGGTTTGAAGTAAAGTTAACGGTTGCGATGTCAACAGTCCATGTGATAATAGAACATTCACTCCTGGCCTATAGTACGTGCATCCAAATGAGTGGTACAGGCATCCTTTAACATTTCCACACTCACGTTAAACAAATGTACCTTAATCCCTTCTTTCACTCGTGTGTGTGTGTGTGTGTGTGTGTGTGTGTGTGTGTGTGTGTGTGTGTGTGTGTGTGTGTGTGTGTGTGTGTGTGTGTGTGTGCGTGCGTGAGTACATGCGTGTGTGTGTGTGTGTGTGTGTGTGTGTGTGTGTGTGTGTGTGTGTGTGTGTGTGTGTGCGTGTGCGTGTGCGTGCGTGCGTTAGAGAGAGAGAGAGAGAGAGAGAGAGAGAGAGAGAGAGAGAGAGAGAGAGAGAGAGAGAGAGAGAGAGAGAGAGAGAGAGAGAGAGAGAGAGAGACAGACAGACAGACAGACAGACAGACAGACAGACAGACAGAGCACGAGTGTACTTTCAGAGATACTGGGAGCGTTCTATCCAAAGATGATTGCATGGTTTCACAGAACTGTTCTGTTAATAACGGCGATTTAAGTGCGACAAAACGCGAAAGTTTCGGGACCTACGTACTTACCTAACTCCTAAAGACCTTTGGAAAGTAAGCTGAGCCAGGTTAGTCCACGTTTCTGGCACCTGTCCTACATCGCATCAACACAGACAAGAGGCACAGGAACAAACATACAACATTTTTATTGAAATGCCTTTTTTTTCAGTATGAAGATGAGTAAAATAATTTGGGTGGGGCAATTCTCCCCAAAGGATCGATGAATAGTAACGTGATTATAAGTTCTGAGTTGTAGTTTATCAAAGTGCAAGTTTGTATAGTATCTTTCCAAGTTGTGAGGCAGTGAAAGAACTTTGGCCCTGGATGGCTGACGTAACCTGACCCTGGGGGGAACCTCTCCTGCCCTTTCCTCCGCTGTAACTGGTTTATGTTCTTGACACAGCCACATCACACAGCGCTCTGTTCTCTTCCTCTGCCAGTGCAGAGTGCCAGACCCCTGTCCATGAAAGACAAAGTCTGAGCACTGCTAACGCCCTGCTATGATGGGGCCAGGCAAGCTCTGGATTGGCTGCTGAACTTTATCAAATAAAAGAGGACTCTCTTCACTGCTCAGTGACTGGCCAGTGCCGTAGATTGTGTTAGTGTCTCTCTATACCCATCTCATGGTCGTTTATTTGCCGAGGAGTGTGTAGACTAAAATAAAATGACCGTCACACTTTCTTGCAAAAAAGACATGACGAAGAACAGCCTAATAATGAGCAATAAACATATTCAGTATTTGGAGTTCGTGTTTATGCACAGATTGCATTATCCGCGATCAGAATGATATAATCCCCAAACATAGTCTCCATCAAAATAACGGATTTTTAAAAAGAGTTTTTGACCCGAGACATAAATACTTAGAAATACATTATCTTTTTATGAATATTCGACCTACATGCACCCTAGTGACTTTCTCAGCTCTCAACAACAACAACACATTAAAAGTATAATCCGCCAATGGAAATACGTGACTGACTTACAGTATGAAAATAACGAATATGGCGTCACAGACCTACAGTGGTATTGCTGACGACCATGGAATTCGATTATTTGCCGAAGAGTGCATAGATCAAAATAAAATGACTGTCACACTTTCTTGAAAAAAAAAAAAAGCACGATGATGAATAATGAATATGATTATTCAGTATTTGTGGTGAAACTATGCTCATGCGAATATTGCATAATTTATGATCAAAATAATGTGGTCCTTATATCTATATCTATAATGATGACTTACCTTCTGAAGAGTTTTACTCTGAGAAGTGACTCTTTCTGAGCTCTCTGAAGTTTATACATTTCTGTTGGCCCAGAACGCTGGTCCTACCTTTACTGTAGAAAGAGCGGGTGAATTTTAATCTACCTTTATACTGTAGAGAGATTTGGTGGATTTTAATCTACCTTTACACTGTAGAAAGAGCTGGTGGATTTTAATCTACCTTTACACTGTAGACAGAGCTGGTGGATTTCAATCTACCTTTACACTGTAGAAAGAGCTTATGGATTTTAATCTACCTTTACACTGTAGAAAGAGCTGGTGGATTTTAATCTACCTTTACACTATAGAAAGAGCTGATGGATTGTAAAATCTACCTTTACACTGTAGAAAGAGCTTATGGATTTTAATCTACCTTTTACACTGTAGAAAGAGCTGGTGGATTTTAATCTACCTTTACACTATAGAAAGAGCTGATGGATTGTAAAATCTACCTTTACTCTGTAGAAAGAGCTGGTGGATTTTGATCTACCTTTACACTGTAGAAAGAGCTGGTGGATTTCAATCTACCTTTACACTGTAGACAGAGCTGGTGGATTTTAAATCTACCTTTACACTGTAGAAAGAGCTGATGGATTTTAATCTACCTTTACACTGTAGACAGAGCTGGTGGATTTTAATCTCTACCTTTACACTGTAGACAGAGCTGGTGGATTTTGATCTACCTTTACACTGTAGAAAGAGCTGGTGGATTTTAATCTACCTTTACACTGTAGACAGAGCTGGTGGATTTGATCTACCTTTACTTGTATGCATCATGGTTTGATTCACGCCATCGGCCGTGCAAGGCAAAGTAATCGTTGAGCTTAAGATCAAATCTGCGTGTACTCAAGTACCTGCGTTTGGTGTACTGTTGTACGTGTTCTATACATGACACTTTTGGTCTTTGGAATACGCCACAACGATCTGTTTGTTTGTTTGCTTTTAGGAAGAAACGCTTTTTCAACACACACGCACACACACAAACACGCACACGCGCGCGTGTGTACACATATTTACATTCTTATAAGCAATTACTGCAGATGTATTTTACGTTGCTTCCTTGTCACCTGAGTATTATTGTTTATCATGTTGAATCTGTAACTTAGTTCAAGGTTTTTTAGTTCAAGGTAACTTAAGTTAGGTTAAGTAAAGGCCATAGCCCCTTAGAATGGGGGGGATGTACATCATAAATCATGTCGCAAATGGATATTGGTATTCTTTATGTTACATACATAGTTCGCTTTTTTTGAATGCTTTATATAGATAAATCGCTAACTTTTTAACGTGTTTTCATTTGATGACGACATTAACAAGGTTATTTGAAAAGGCATGGATTATTGAAGTACTTTCTTGAGATGAATTCCTGTCTAAGTTCGTCTAGTACTGGACAAGCCAATACAAAATGAACGTCATCCCTTTTGCATTTCGACACAAAGGACAGATCAAATTTCTACTACATGACTGTCTATAACGAAAATAATGAGTAAAGAGATCGGAAACACCAAATCTAAACTTAGTCATGATGCGTTTTAAATGTTTGTCCATTTTCATTTGATATATATACAGGTAAACATCGTAGATTATTAAACGTTCTATATAATTCAAATCTGTCACTGTTCTGTACATGACAATTCCAATTTGCCAACTGCAATCAACGAGTCTTTCACGGAATACCTGGATAAAAGCACTCATATTACCAACACCTTGGTTCATCCATACAAATCCGAAACCATATTCACACAGTTTCATTCTCACATTAGTCACCCAGTTTTTTTCTTACCTCTGTCGTCCAATTCTAACAACATCCGATACGCTTTATATGGGAATCTGTGACCTTGCATCTGAGTAATTTTCAGCCAATATCGAACACACTTAATAATGGAATTCAAATATATAGGAAATCTAGCCGTTTCACCATATACCAAATCATTTGGCGTTTGCAATGATACACCAAGAAATTTCTTCAAAGCAAACAGATGTAACTTTTTTCAGTGTACTGCAGCAACTGCATCGAGGCCCCATACTTCAGCTCCGTACTGTACCATAGGTTGAACCTGGCCATCAAATAACTTCAAAAACAAAGTAAGAGAATCGTTATTTAGCAATGATAATTTCTTTAGTATGCAGAGTAACGCATTTTTTGCTCTGCTGGCCAAATCTTTGCAAGCGAAGACAAAACTCAAACGCGTTGAGAAGTATATTCCTAAGTATTTATACACATTGACAACAGGCATTGTAGACCCATTGTACGTCCATCTTTCCCCTCGCTGCTAGATATCCACCCTTTCTAAATACAATTATATTACTTTTTGCCATATTAACCTTTAATTCTAATGAAGAAGCAGCAACTCTTTGCAAAGTATTTAACTGGGTTTGTAATCCAACCACTGTTTCTGACACCAAGGCCACATCATCAGCCAAAAGAAGAATGAAAATTTTCCACAACGTCATTTATGAAATGTGCACCGTGCCTTCCACAATGTATAACTCCTGTGTTAGTTCATTAATGAATAAAGAAAACAGAACAGGGCTACAGACATCGCCCTGTTTCACACCAGAAGTGCAATTTATATAGTCTGTTAGAGCATCACCAGATCGCACTCTTGCTTTTACACAATTATACATACTTATAACACATTTATAAAGTTTTCCATGGATACCGTTTTTTAAACAGGATAGGCCACAGCAAGGTTCTATTGACTGAATCAAAAGCCTTCTCGAAGTCAATAAATGCAACATATAATTTACGATTTAAGCAAAACTGTTTTTTTGTACAAATGCCATTAATGTGAACATGTGATCAACTGTAGAATAGTTTTTCTTGAACCCAGCTTGAAATTCCCCGGTAATGTTATTTTCTTCCACCCATTCCTGTAGTCTCCTGTTGATAATAGCACTGTACAGTTTACTGCCAACATTACACAATGAAATCCTCTGTAATTATTTGGATCGTTTGAATCACCTTTTTTATACAGTGGGATGACAATAGACTCGGACCAACTTCTGGGATATACCCCTTGATCAAATAAGGAGTTAAAGAATTTAACCAGAAAATCTAGAAATAAACTTGACTGGCACGCACTTTTTATCAGTTCACCGATAATTCCATCTGACCAGCAGCTTTGCGAGGTTTTACCTTTCTTAGCGCAACTATAACTTCCTCTTTGGAAATTGGACGGTTTAGATTGTCATCGTCATGAGCAGATTCATCAATGTAATTTTCATTTCCCAGATCATTATGAGACCCAGCGTTTCCTTCTAGCAGATCTCTGAAATGATGAGACCATGTTTCTAAACTTATATCATTTACGGGTTGCTTCCTTTTTCTGGAAATTTTGTGTACACAGTCCCAAAATCTTTCTGATTATTTACAGACGTAAGTAATTCTGTCAACAGAATATCATTATGTTGCTTTTTCTTTTCTTTTAAAAGATGTTTATACTCTCGCCTAGCTTTGCAGTAGGCTACACGAGACGGTATTGACAAAGAGCGTCGATATCTGTTTAATAAATTACGAACATTTCTTTTGTTAGCTAGACGTTCCATATCATACCAGTCGTCTTCTTTCTGACATTTTCCAATACAAACCTGTTTCTTCATACATTCCCCAGCCTCTTTTATACAAGAATTAAACACACTTAACGCTTCTTCAATGTTTTATCAACCAGACTTACTGCCTCTTGCATGCGCACTTGCATTTCATGGGAAAGGATTACATTTTTAAACAAATCAGCATGAGCTTCGCTCCAGACAAATTTTTTTGAATAGTACAGCGCCTGTTGTTTACCTGTACGGGCTCACAGTTATGATATGAGGAAGCAAATTTCAGTTCTAAAGGCATGTGGTCTGACTCTGTTCTCTCAGACACATGCATCTCGCAACTATTGGAAGTGGTAGATAAAAACATATCATAAGACATCAAAAAATAGTCATTCACACTGCTACCGCTGTCGGATACGTATGTGTAGCGACCTTGAAAGTCGCCCTTACACACTCCATTTAAAATACACAATTTCAAAGCAGTGAACATGTTAATTAACAGCTTTCCATAATTATTCAGGACAACATCTGAATTTCGTACATGAGGTGGCCCACTTTTATGTTGATCATTGTTTGTGTAAACATGCTCTCTTCAAAATCACACGAGAAATTCGAAATTCTGCTATTCAAGTCACCGCACACTATCACATCCACATCGTTTTCTAACAAAAAGTAAACAATCACATAGAAATTCTTCTAACAAGGAAACCCCGTTTTCTTGATCAAAATAGTAAAAGTAGGGAGAGAGAGAGAGAGAGAGAGAGAGAGAGAGAGAGAGAGAGAGAGAGAGAGAGAGAGGCGCATATTCACATTCTCATCAGTGAATACTGTAGATGTATTTGACATTGGTACTCTGTCTCTTGAG
>JADBJO010002339.1:85000-100000 GCA_016801955.1 Conus betulinus
GAAAACTTACGATCAAATCTTCTGCAATGCCACCAGCGAAAAACAAAGAAACAAACAAACAAAAACGTCCGGGTCATAGGTCACGTCAGCATGTCCCACAATGCGGTGTGATCTTCCGTGTTGCTTCCGCGCTGTATTTATAACATCTGGGGTTACCTGTCATGATACAGTACATGCATATGCCTTCAAGCCTTCTAACTGTATCCTCTGTGTGAGTGTTTTGAGAAGCACCATACTAGTTTGGTATCTCACTGTATCCTTTGTGTGCTTTGAGAAGCACCAAAGTAGTCTGGTATCTAAGGAAGACTGCTTTGATTGAACCACAGTACCGATAAGGCAGTTTGGGGAAAAATTCCCGAAGGTTTTAGATTTATTTCTGCCTAAGAGGATGGTATTTAGGAAGGTGTTACAGTGGATTTAAAAACAATAATGTACAAATACAGAAGTTTTTGATTTCAGTAATGAATCAAGTAAATTCCCGTAACTCCAAACTAAGCCTGTGTGTGGTACCTTATTTATGTGTTATCTACGCAGAAGTACAGATCAGAAAAAAACAAAACAAAAAAACAAACAAACAAAAGAAAATGTTATGTAGGCACTCAAGGTCTGACCAGCGCATTGGGCCAATGCGTAGGTCAGACATCTGCTAAGTCGTAGCCACGAGACCCTCTTCTTCCATTCTCTCATCTTGGTTGTTAATTCCTTTATCCATCAGCTTAAAATCATGCGTAGTGTGGTCTCAAAAGTTAGCGGATGTGGTGTAGCGTATATGGGCTAGTCCGCAAACAGTGACGCCTCCTTGATGAAACTGAAACTGACACAGATCAGAGGCATGTCAAACAAGCATGTCAGATTTCCTTTTCCATTTTTTTTTTTTCCCGTGATGAAGATAGATAGACTGGTTTCGTTGAGACGGCCCTATCCAAAGGCTACGTCAGTGAGTTACATTCTTACAAGTTCAAAGATGTGGTGAAATTAAAGTCACCTTTCTGTGTTCCCTCTTTTGCATGTGCGAAGTTAAGGAACTTGGATGGTGGATCCCTGGCTATCCTGACCCTGCAACGGGGAAAATAATGCACTTGAGGCAGCAGTAACTGGTTTACGTTCCTCACTCGCCCACCTCGCCCACCTCGCCCACTGCTCTAGTCGTCCCTCTGGCACCCCAGACACGAAGATCTGTAAATGAAAGACCAGGTCAGAGCACTTCTAGTGCCCTTTCATGATGCATCCAATCAACCTCTAGAACTGGCTGCAGCACTTTCGGCAGATAAAAGAGGACTCTTTTCAGCGGTCTGTATACTGCTGGCGCTGTATATTAAGTTAGGCACGCTCTACACCCCCCCCCCATCATCACTTGGGAAAGTCAGGGGACCATAGACTGAAATGAAAAACGACTGCCCCACTTTCTTAAAAAAAAAAAAATGTGGCAAAAAGCCGCCTGATAATGAATAATGAATGTAATTACTCCCTACTTCGAATCAAACCGTGTCAGTTCGGATATCACTTAAAAAAATCAGAACAATTGCTGTCTCTAGTCAGTTCATATCAAAGAAGGGTTTTCTGACGATATTTTCTGCAGCTGGAAACCGGCCTAATCGATAATAGACGCGTGTGTATTATGCTCAGATACGTTATAGACCAACGTGTGCCATAGTGGTTCCTTCTGAGCTCTCTGAGGTCATTGCATATTGGCCCAGAATGTTCGACCGAAAACTGGGGGAAGTTGCTAATGTAGTGTAATGTTTTGTTTGTTTTTTTTTACTTGTATTCATTCTTCATGTAGTGTAATAGGTTTTTATTATGTTCATTCTTTATGTAATGTAATATGTTTGTATTGTATTCATTCTTCATGTAATGTAATAGGTTTTCATTGTATTCGTTCTTCATGTAATGTAATAGGTTTTTATTGTATTCATTCTCCATGTAGTGTAATAGGTTTTTATTGTATTCATTCTTCATCCACCTAGGTCACTAGGTCATCCTGGTCCAACAGGTCAAAATATCGGGAATCGTGAGTTCAAATCCACGTACACGTGAATTGATATCCGCTCATGGCGTGCATGTATTCTGTATCAGAAACTTCAAGTCTGAAGTGGATCGATGGAGCACTGAACATTCAAGAGAGAGAACTCTCTCTCTCTCTCTCTCTCTCTCTCTCTCTCTCTCTCTCTCTCTCTCTCACAACACACACACACACACACACACACACACACACACACACACGCACGCACGCACGCACGCACGCACGCACGCACGCACGCACGCACACACACACACACACACACACACACACACACACACACACACACACACACACACACTATACATAAACCCAAACTAGCTTTATCGGCTTTTCAAATACAGACAGAATGCAAAATTTAGATTATCCATTTTGATACAAACCCACCATTCATACAAAATGACTCTAAATTCCATCATTTAAACAAAAAATCAATGGCGACCTCTCCCCCCCCCCCCCCCCCCCCCACCTTATATTTAAGAAATACTTTTTTTCTGAGGTCTATTTGTTAGTGTACTTGTAAAATGTTGATTTTCATTTTATGAGTCAATCATTTAGAGTGTCAAAACTAAGTGTTTTCGACAATAAAGATAATGACACCGGAATGTATGTGCGATTAAACTGTATTTTCAAAGCTACTTTGATTTAATAATTAAAAAAAAATACTCAAATTAATCAATCAGAATCACATTACAAACGCAAACAATTTCAACTTGATCATTTGTGTACAGATTCTTACTTTGTGTATTAAACAAAAAATCAGGTTTGGACAATAGCAACATCATCAACATCAACAACAGCAACAATACCGACAACAACAAAAACAACAACAGCAGCAGTATCATCATCATCATCATCATCATCATCATCATCATCATCATCACATCAACAACACACACAACAGCAACAACACGAACACGAACACGAACAACAACAACAACAACAACAACAACACCGGCCCTTTAGAGGTCAGGTTACCTTGTTTCCGATGAATGTTTCCCTTTAAATTTGTCTTCTAACAACTTTAGCGACACACAGTTTGATGGTGATTTTACGCTCCAATTATGCTAGCATTTATAATGTATTTGTGATTTGTTAAGTTCAATATTTTTTCTAATATTAAAATGAGAAACATCTTTCAGGTTTGATCGTCCATTCAAGAATGCCAGCCTGATAATAAATAATAATTATAATCGGATAATGAATAATGAACAAAATTACTCCACATTTTGAGTCAAAAACTGTGTTCGTTTGGACACCATTTTCTGTTCTTTAAAAATTAGAATATCTAAAATCACAAAACGTGTACATATTGAAGAAGAATTTTCAAACGACGTTTTCACCCTGACAATTGGCGAGAAAAAGGGGTTTATGACAGAATAAATGCGCAGAAAAACAGGATTATGTGTGCTTTTGCGTTTAAAAAAAGGAAGAAAACCTGTGATGATCAATTGGCCTACAATATCTGTTCCTTTAAAAAGCCAACATTCCGTGCTTTAGGCTCTTAAAAATCTTGACAGAAGAACGATGCCGTTTGATAGTGACAATAAATCTAAGTCTTATGACATAGTGAAGATGGAGAACGTTAAAAAAAAAAAAAAAAATCCGAAAATGCTTCGCCTTAGGACCGGGTAGTTATAATCGTTGTTCTTACTAGTAAAGATGTTACCAGTCAACAGTAAGCTCCCTTTTAATGTCTGGCAATTGAACAAACTTTAGTTCGCTGTGTCCTTTATACAATTCCCTCAATAACACGAAATTATTTTCGTCGCTGATCAATTTCTAATTTTACAAGACAACGATACTATAGTACTCTGTTCTATAGTAAAATAAAGCATATGACGTAATATAGAAGCATGAAATCTATCTTCCAGACCAGAAACCGGTGAATTGATATCATTCAGGTTGAATTCGACTGAAAGACCTGATCATCAGTCCCCCCCCCCCCCCCCCCCCCCCCCCCCCCCCCCCCCCCCCCGATCCCTAACGACTAGTGCTGAGTATATGACGTAGTTCAGTCAGTCTTCGCTTTGTTTACTTTTCACACCATCCCCTATCTTTTGGGATCGCTGTGGCTGAGTGAAGGTTGTGATTCGTTGCCTTGTGGAGATCACCAAGCCTGTCAGGTGAAGAGCAAGTGCGTGTAGTGCCGTTCCAGGGTGCAGCCCATCGATCTTCGTGATGGACCACGTCAGCCTTTCCTGCAGACTACAGACCTTCCTTCGCCGGTCTAATACCGAAATGGTGCTGTGGGTAGCTCAGTGTCTTCATAAAGAAGTGTCACCGTCGACTTCTGTTAATTTAGAAAATGTGTCACTTTTGAACCTAGCTGCTCTGGTTTTGTTCCATTTTTTTGTGTGCGTTATTTTCCATTATCATGATACCCTCAATACTGCAGAGCCGCTTTGGCCAGGTATTACTTTTGACTTTGTTGGGAAATAATGTTTTAGCTCAGTATCTTTTATGAAAAAAGCATAAAACATAACATAGGTTTTTAGATAGGCCTACATGAAATCTATCCTTCACACCCCAAACCATGAAGACATTACCATTCCGGATGAATTCAAGTAAATGGCCTTATCACAGCGTAATAGTGTGTGTGTTTGATGCCTAGGAGATAGTGCTAAGTATAGGATGTTTTCTGGTCAGTCTTAACTTGTTCATCATTCCCTATCATTCAGGCTGTTCTCACCATTCCCTATCATTCAGGGTGCTCATTGTTCTCACCATTCCCTATCATTAAGGCTGTTCTCACCATTCCCTGTCATTCAGGGTGCTCACTGTTCTCACCATTCCCTGTCATTCAGGCTGTTCTCACCATTCCCTGTCATTCAGGGTGCTCACTGTTCTCACCATTCCCTATCATTCAGGGTGCTCACTGTTCTCACCATTCCCTATCATTCAGGGTGCTCACTGTTCTCACCATTCCCTATCATTCAGGGTGCTCACTGTTCTCACCATTCCCTGTCATTCAGGCTGTTCTCACCATTCCCTGTTATTCAGGGTGTTCACTGTTCTCACCATTCCCTATCATTCAGGGTGCTCACTGTTCTCACCATTCCCTGTCATTCAGGCTGTTCTCACCATTCCCTGTCATTCAGGGTGTTCACTGTTCTCACCATTCCCTGTCATTCAGGGTGTTCACTGTTCTCACCATTCCCTGTCATTCAGGGTGCTCACTGTTCTCACCATTCCCTGTCATTCAGGGTGTTCACTGTTCTCACCATTCCCTATCATTCAGGCTGTTCTCACCATTCCCTGTTATTCAGGGTGTTCACTTTCTCACCATTCCCTGTCATTCAGGGTGCTCACTGTTCTCACCATTCCCTGTCATTCAGGTGTTCACTGTTCTCACCATTCCATGTCATTCAGGCTGTTCTCACCATTCCCTGTCATTCAGGGTGCTCACTGTTCTCACCATTCCCTGTCATTCAGGGTGCTCACTGTTCTCACCATTCCCTGTCATTCAGGGTGTTCACTGTTCTCACCATTCCCTATCATTCAGGCTGTTCTCACCATTCCCTGTCATTCAGGATGTTCACTGTTCTCACCATTCCCTGTCATTCAGGGTGCTCACTGTTCTCACCATTCCCTATCATTCAGGCTGTTCTCACCATTCCCTGTCATTCAGGGTGTTCACTGTTCTCACCATTCCCTGTCATTCAGGGTGCTCACTGTTCTCACCATTCCCTGTCATTCAGGTGTTCACTGTTCTCACCATTCCCTATCATTCAGGCTGTTCTCACCATTCCCTGTTATTCAGGGTGTTCACTGTTCTCACCATTCCCTGTCATTCAGGCTGTTCTCACCATTCCCTGTTATTCAGGGTGTTCACTGTTCTCACCATTCCCTATCATTCAGGGTGTTCACTGTTCTCACCATTCCCTGTCATTCAGGTGTTCACTGTTCTCACCATTCCCTGTTATTCAGGGTGCTCACTGTTCTCACCATTCCCTATCATACAGGGTGCTCACTGTTCTCACCATTCCCTATCATACAGGGTGCTCACTGTTCTCACCATTCCCTATCATACAGGGTGCTCACTGTTCTCACCATTCCCTATCATTCGGGGTGCTGGAGGCTGGAGCGGACGTTGTGATCGCTTCCAATGGCTGTGGGAATCACCAGACCTGTAAACCAGAGAGCCAGATAGTGTAGCACCTTTTCAGAATGCGATCCACCAACCTCAATGATGGACTGCAAGCCTTCCTGCAGATATAAAAGGTTTTCTTCACTGTCTGTGTTCTTGACTGTGCTGTGGGCGGTTTAGCTCTCCACAAAAACATGTCACTGTCGACTTCTGTTTATAGAGAATTTGTGTCACTTTCGATCGTCACTACTGTGGTTTTGTTCAGAAGGATCGACTGTCAAAGGAGTGTTTTCTTTGCACACTCCATACCTTCTCCTCAAACAGATGGACAAGGTAGTGAGTTCGTCAACGTTGTCTTCATCATACCACCGATATTGAGGAACCTTTTCCTAAGAGATCGCTTTTGATTTGACTGGTGAACAAGAGTTTATCCCAACGGTATGTACCAAGGTTCAAAACGAAGTGACTGACGGCGGAAAATGAAGTAAAATTAGAAAGAGAAGGGTTAGTTACCGCCAAGGACACAGAAAAACCACAATGCATTTCGACCTCTGGGGTCTTCTTCAGGCAAAAACAAAGAACATTTAGGACAGTGAAAACGAAGAACGAGAAAACCACTTATCTTCTCATATTCGCCGTAAAAAACATTTTGATTGGAAGATAAGTGGTTTCTCGTTCTTAGCTTTCACCTTGGCGGTTACTAGCCCCTTCTCTCTTTCCAAATCAAAGTCCTGTACTAAATTAGAACATGAGATGTATTTCAGCTTGTATAACCAGAAATCCATCTGCTGGATGCAGAGCCAGGAACATCATACCATTTTCCGTGGGATCAAACTAAACAAACCTGACCACAGTGTGGTGTTTTGTGTCTGATGTCTAACGGATGGTTGTTAGTGTCTGATGGACTGTTTACTGTTCAACCCATTTCCTACTGTCTGGGGTCGTGATGCTTGGAACGGGAGTTCGACGACTTTCGCTTAATGGGGTTTCTTGCCAGGATCATACACCCAATGAGCAACGCCATTTGTTAAATGAATTGACAACATTTTAAAAGGCAACTTCCTCAGAAAATGTCTTTAATGTTTACAGGGTGATTAGTTTCCTTTTGTTTGTTTGTTGTTGTCGTTTTTCCTGTCCCTTTTCTTCGCGTTGGGTTTCATTGGCAAGTTAATCAATATGTACTGGATAAATCATTCAAGAAAAGTGGGACCCCAGATAAAATCTATGAATGTAGTGCGAAATACACTGATCTTAATGAAGTGCAAAATACACTGATCTTGATGAAGTGCAAAACACACTGATCTTGATGAAGTGCATAATACACTGATCATGCGCTCGCCTTTATCAGTCAGATTTCATACTAGACCATGGGGTCAGTTGGTGTGTGTGTGTGTGTGTGTGTGTGTGTGTGTGTGTGTGTGTGTGTGTGTGTGTGTGTGTGTGTGTGTGTGTGTGTGTGTGTGCGTGCGTGTGCGTGCGTGCGTGTGTGTGCGTGTGCGTTTGTGTTTGCATGTGTGTATGATCGTAATTTAAGAATACTTTTAAAGATCTACTAGTAGCAGGTGGAATGATTGAACATAGAAAATTTATCTTTGTACCATTGCGCAAAATTGTTACCGCAAGGCTGCGAGGCGGAAGACCACGGGAGGAAAGTTCAAGTCCCCGGTGACAGTTGTGATCCGTCCCTTTGACTGTGGTCACTGGGTCTGTCAGCTGTTGCACGCGCACGGGTAGTGTCCATACTCTGGTCACTGGGCCTGTCACCTGAAGAACGTCACGTGTAGTGTCCATACTCTGGTCACTGGGCCTGTCAGCTGAAGAACGTCACGTGTAGTGTCCATACTATGGTCACTAGACCTGTCAGCTGAAGAACGTCACGTGTAGTGTCCATACTATGGTCACTGGGCCTGTCACCTGAAGAACGTCACGTGTAGTGTCCATACTCTGGTCACTGGGCCTGTCAGCTGAAGAACGTCACGTGTAGTGTCCATACTATGGTCACTAGACCTGTCAGCTGAAGAACGTCACGTGTAGTGTCCATACTATGGTCACTAGACCTGTCAGCTGAAGAACGTCACGTCACGTGTAGTGTCCATACTATGGTCACTAGGCCTGTCACCTGAAGAACGTCACGTGTAGTGTCCATACTCTGGTCACTGGGCCTGTCAGCTGAAGAACGTCACGTGTAGTGTCCATACTATGGTCACTAGACCTGTCAGCTGAAGAACGTCACGTGTAGTGTCCATACTATGGTCACTGGGCTGTCACCTGAAGAACGTCACGTGTAGTGTCCATACTCTGGTCACTGGGCCTGTCAGCTGAAGAACGCCACGTGTAGTGTCCATACTATAGTCACTGGGCCTGTCACCTGAACGTCACGTGTAGTGTCCATACTATGGTCACTAGGCCTGTCAGCTGAAGAACGTCACGTGTAGTGTCCATACTATGGTCACTGGGCCTGTCACCTGAACGTCACGTGTAGTGTCCATACTATGGTCACTGGGCCTGTCACCTGAACGTCACGTGTAGTGTCCATACTAGGGTCACTGGGTCTGTCAGCTGTTGCACGCGCACGTGTAGTGTCCATACTATGGTCACTAGGCCTGTCAGCTGAAGAACGTCACGTGTAGTGTCCATACAATGGTCACTAGACCTGTCAGCTGAAGAACGTCACGTGTAGTGTCCATACTATGGTCACTAGACCTGTCAGCTGAAGAACGTCACGTGTAGTGTCCATACTATGGTCACTAGACCTGTCAGCTGAAGAACGTCACGTGTAGTGTCCATTCTATGGTCACTGGGCCTGTCAGCTGAAGAACGTCACGTGTAGTGTCCATACTATGGTCACGAGGCCTGTCAGCTGAAGAACGTCACGTGTATTGAGGTTCTATGGCGCGTTCCACAGACTTCAGCAGTGGACTACCACACTTCTTGCAGCTCAAAGAACCCTTTTCACTGGCCTGTGCCATACCAGGCGGTGCTGTGGATGCGTTAATGCCCAGAAGAACGTGTCTCTGTCGACTTTTGTTTAAGGATAGATTGATGTTGTCTGCCTGTTGGTTTACAGTGTTTACAATTTTTTTTGTCCGAGCAGCTCACTTTCTCGTTGTCCGCCCCCCCCCCTCCCCACCTCCTCTCCTCCAGCCCCTCCCCTTCCAACAGCTCCTTTAATACTGTAGTCGACATATTTAGTGGCGATCTGGAGTACAGGGCTTCAATGCTACACAGTTCAAATGTCAGCCAGGACATCTCAGAACCCAGTGATTCCGATGGCGAGGGGGTGAAGGGAAGGAGTGAGAGGGGGAGTCTGGATTGGAACCCCACTTTGTCTCAAAGACAACATTCCAGAGAAAAAGATGATAACATGGTATTTAAAAAAAAAGAAAATCATGAGCAAATATAGGCAGTGTGTGAGATTAAACATTATAATGCTCACACATCGTCCCTGAGAGTAGTGCTCAATTAAACATTATAATGCTCACATATCGTCTCTGAGAGTATCGCTATGGACAGTATGTGAAATTAAACATTGTAATACTCACATATCGTCTCTGAGAGTATCGCTATGGACAGTAAGTGAAATTAAACATTATAATAGTCACATATCGTCTCTGAGAGTATCGCTATGGACAGTGTGTGAAATTAAACATTATAATGCTCACATATCGTCTCTGAGAGTATCGCTATGGACAGTAAGTGAAATTAAACATTATAATGCTCACATATCGTCCCTGAAAGCATTGATCAAAAGTACCGACTAACGCTGCAAGTGTCTGCATTTCTTGGATTAAATTGATGCCTTTAAAGAAACAAAATACACACAAGCGAACAAGTAAATAAGTATGAATGAATAAACGAATAAATAATCAATTAATAGATAGATAGATAAATAAATAATGAATAAATAAATAAGTGTATGAATATATAAATAAACAATGGAACAGATAAATAAATAAGGGAACAAGTAAACATATGAATAAATGTATGTTAAAATGATATTTTCATTGTGTTCATGATCATATTCCTATTGTTACTGTCGTCATGATCTTGTGGGCCAGGATGCAGATGGAAAGAGAGAAAAAAAATGTCTTGTGTGATTTTGTTCCAGGAGTGGCATGGACAAGGCACAGTAGGTCAGCACTCAATGTCCAGATTTCAGTTCACGTGCACCGGGAGAAAGAACGCCCGGGCAGCAGGATCGACACCACCTTCAGGAACAACATCATCAACTCCAGACCAGCAACAGCTACAGCACACCGCTAGAGCCCCTCACCCCATCACCATCTCATCCATCATCGCCGCCAGTGTGGAGACGGGAGCATCACATGTTGCAGCAACAGCAGTGCTACCGGCGGAAGATCTCAGATAACGAGAAGAGCTGAAAAATAAATCAATAAATAAAATGATTCAACAACCGGCAAACTCGAAAAATCGAAAACATTTTTTTCATCATCAACCGCAGCGGCAGTGGTCCCAGCAGCAACCAATTTAAAACGCAGAGCCAAGCCTAACATAAAAGTGTACCTATTTTTCCTTCAAGAAAACAAAGATTAAGAATACAGAATTCCACACAACCAAGCGGCAGTAAGGGGTTAGAAAAGGGAGGGGAGAAAAAATGTGTTATCCTTGGCACAATAACAGAGCAGTAGCGACAGCAGAAAGTGTTATCCTTGCCATAGAGAATAGCAATAACTAGAGAGAGTGTTTGTCCCTGCCTCACAAACAAAGCAGTGACGACAACAAAGGATATTATGCTTGTAAGACAAGCACTGCCAGTAATGACAAATAAGCGTTATCCCTGCCACATAAACACGTTAGCAAGGACAAAAAAGAGCAGCACCATCCTTGCCATATATATACAGAGCTGTAGTCAACAAAGAGCATCAATCATGCCTCACTAACAGAACAGTGACGACAACAAAGGGCACTATCCTTCGCCATGCCAATCAGCGGTAAGGACAACAAAGATCATTATCTTTACCGCACAGGAGAAGTAGCAACGAAGTGTACGGTCCTTAACATATAGAACGACAACACTGAACTCTGTCCTTACCACACAGCAAAGAAGTATACACAGCAAGAACAATAGATCTGGCACACACACACACACACGGAACAGTAATAACAACAAGAGCGTTAGCCTAGCCACCTAACCGGAGCAGTGACGAGAACAAAGATTGTTATCCTTGACACAGAAAGAGGCCTACACCCAATCGACCCAGCGTGGCGTGACCAAAGGTCGTCAACGTCTGTCATTGACTTAACAAAACTGGCTGCTTGACAAATCTGTAGGGAAAAAAAATCTGATGTGGAGGATTGGACCCGTTGACCCGTGACTCTGAACCTTGACCTGTGAATCTGAAAAGGTGAGTCATTGTTTCGGCGGGCGATCTTTCATCAGACAATACACCTCCGCCCTTTCCCTCAATCCCAATCCCATACCTCCTCCACTTTTTGTTTCCCAGCCAGAGCAAGAGGCTTTCAATGAACTTGACACATTGATGCTTGTGTTTATCCATTTGTTTATGTATGTATTTATTTATCCATTTATTTATTTATCTATTTGCATCAATGTTTGTTTGAGAGTGTGATGTTTGGGGTTTTTGTGGGCAACGTTCTGATTTGACATGACGCATTGTTCTGCATCATCGGACAGATCAGTTTCAGACACGCTGTATTCCGCGTTTCCTTTCGATCAGTGATTCATTGTGCAGTTTGAACGAGATGTGACCTTGATAAGGTGACGTCACTTCCTCCATGTCTACAGCTCCGAACATTATCAACCGCATCATGAATAGGTGAGGTTTTTTTTTTTCTTTTAGGTGTGCTTCAATATTTTGATAGATTAATACCGGTGACTTCATCTGTTTAAAAATTCTAGCCTTCGATTGATTGGTTTCAGTGTTACAGATGGGTCGGTAATGGAATCCTCTGACAGTGGTTCTGGCTTTATAACACCAACTTTAAATGTCAGGAAATCATATCATTCAGGAAAGGGGTCTTTCAATCTATACCTCTGAATTATATGCAGTGCTGAAGGTTTTGACTAACATACATATGATACACCAATTGCTTTCTATAAAATCTTACTTTGTGTTGATTCCAAGTCTGTTTTACAATCACTAGAGTGTTGGGACTGCACAGTTAGAAAAGATTTGCTTTTTGAAATAAAACATCTACTGCATTGTTTCATAACTCTAGGCATGAGAATTGATTTTTGTTGGGTCCCATCTCACTGTGGTATAAAGTGGAATGAAATAGCAGTCTGGCAAAAGAAAGAGCAAATAGAAACGCTGAAAATTTATTGAACAGTCCCTTAGATTTATCCTTTGGTGAATTAATCCAGTTATGGGAAAATATATACACAAGCAGAATTTTAGTCAAAATATCGCTACTTTACCATCGTGCCCAAGGCTGAATAAATTAAGGCTGAATACTTGGAACACAAAATTATCCTCATGGTATATCTTGAGTCTGCAGAGAAAACATTTCTGTGCATCATCTTTCGTTTGAATGCTCAGTGTTGACTTCGCTCTATCCGGAGAAAGGTATTGAGATGACTAACTTTCATCATGTCAAGACTGTCATATGGTTCATGTGTTGCTGAAATGACCACGGTTATTTGGCACTCACAGGTTGCACACTGTTTATAAAGATCAACAATTTTGTGTGCCACTAGGGTATTTCAAATATGTAAATATGCATCTGTCAGATGTGGGTTTAAAAGTACTAACGTAGTTGATAAGTTAAGTGTGAAGGTTTTTATTTTATTTTATTTTATTTTGTTGTAATAAGTGTCTACCATCAAGTGGCGATGAAGAAAAGACATGAAAGAAACCACTGAACTGAACTGAACTGACCTGAACTGGTTTCAGTCGAAGACTCTTGTCAGGTGTCTGTAAACATAATCCCTGAATGACATGAGATTGAGTGTAAATCCCTGAATGACATGAGATTGAGTGTAAATCCCTGAATGACATGAGATTGAGTGTAAATCCCTGAATGACATGAGATTGAGTGTAAATCCCTGAATGACATTAGATTGAGCGTAAATCCTGAATGACATTAGATTGAGTGTAAATCCCTGAATGACATGAGATTGAGTGTAAATCCCTGAATGACATTAGATTGAGCGTAAATCCTGAATGACATGAGATTGAGTGTAAATCCCTGATTGACATGAGATTGAATGTAAATCCCTGAATGACATGAGATTGAGTGTAAATCCCTGAATGACATGAGATTGAGTGTAAATCCCTGAATGACATGAGATTGAGTGTGTAAATCCCTGAATGACATGAGATTGAGTGTAAGTTCTTTTGCACTCTGGAATTAATGACAGCCACCATCTTCTGAATTCCTCTTCATCGCAATCGTTGTCGTTTCACAATCATGTTTGCAATGGTTGTTATCGTCATCGTCGTCGCCATCATCATCATCACCTTCATTTCAACGCCTCTGTCGTGTGACCATATTGAAGGTGATAACGATGGCGCCGGCAATAGTGGAGGTGACAATCATGATGATGGCGGTGATGACGATAAGAACAACAAGGTCGACGACGACGACGACAACATGATGATAAATGTGGTGGAAGTGGTGGTGGTGGTGGTCTTTTTCGTCATTATTGTCTGTCATTCTATCAACATCATCAAGACTATCTTTATCATCATGTACACTATGGTCAATACACCCAAGCACAGACATGAGGAGGAGGCAAGCGATGGGTGTGAAGAGATAGTGGGTAGTGGGTGTCTGACCAACACGCTGACAAGTTTTTATTCCAGTAGGCCCCTGTGATGAACCGAATACCAGCAATGCGAATGACTAAACTTACTCACACCTACCCTTAATATCACAGCAATATTAATGATGTAGCTTATGTACACCAGGCCTGCCAAAATAATTCTAGTGTGATTGACTTCAGTTTTACCTGCCTTTACCTGAATTGTCCTTACTGTCAGCAATATGAATGGCTTAGCTTATGCCTACCTGTACCTAGCTTTCCCTCAATGTCAGTAATGGGAGTAACTTAAAATACACCTAACTATCTATACCTGGTTTGGTGTTAATGTCAGCAATATGAACAGCTTAGTTTATGCCTACTTATACCTAACTTGCCTTCAGTATCAGCAATACGAATGACTTAAATTATACTATCCTAACCTGGCTTGCCCTTACTATTAACAGCATGAAGGAGTTAGCTTATACCTATCTATTCCTGGTGCTCCCTCAAGATCAGCGATATGAATGACTTGAATTGCATCTATCCTTACCTGGTTTGTCCGTAACATGAGCAATATGAATGAGTTAGCTTATACCTACCTATTCCTGGTCTACCATCAACAACAGCGATATGAATGGCTTGACTTACACCCATCCTTACCTGGGGTTCCTTAATAACAGCATTAAAATGAGTTAGCTTATAACTATCCTTACCTAGTTTGTCCTTAATATCAGCAATATTAATGAGTTAGTTTGTACCTACCTGCATTTGGTTTGTCCTTGATATCAGCAATATGAATGAGTTAGTTTGTACCTACCTTTATCTGGCTTGTCCTTGATATCAGCAATATGAATGAGTTAGTTTGTACCTACCTTTATCTGGCTTGTCCTTGATATCAGCAATATGAATGGGTTAGTTTGTGCCTACCTGCATTTGGTATGTCCTTGATATCAGCAATATGAATGAGTTAGTTTGTACCTACCTGCATTTGGTATGTCCTTGATATCAGCAATATGAATGCGTTGGCTTCCTCATATTCAGTCTGCCCTTACCATCAGCAAAATGAATGCGTTCGCTTGCCTTAATCTAGTCTGCCCTTCATATAGGCAATATCAACCACTTAGCCTAAATACCTAGCATGTTCTTAATGCCATACGACGAATG
>JADBJO010002339.1:107500-110000 GCA_016801955.1 Conus betulinus
TCCCTGCTTCAATTTTTGTTAAAAAATGAGGAAAGAAAAGAAGGAAGTGTTGACTGAAGACATAAAAGGAAAGAAGGAAGACAGGGAAAAGGGAAGGGTCGGAAAAAAAAGAGAAAAAAAAAGGTTAAGGAAAAAAAAAGGGCATATAACGGGGTATTTTGTAAGTGTAACCACATTTTGTAAGTTTTCGGTAGTGTAGTGGATAGTGTCCCCGCCTGTCACGCGGAAGACCCGCGTTCATTCCCCGCTGGGGAGAGCAGGTTTTTTTTCTCTGGCAAAATTTCCACCACCAAAAGTGGAGAATGTGCCATAGTGACCGATTTATATATAGTTTTTTTTTTCTTGTTGTTGTACTACTACTTACTGGGAGTACGTTTATATGCTTTGCATCTTGTTCATTTTTGTTTCTTATTTTGTATTCAGTTTTTTTTTTTTTTTCTACTTGCATTATTGCTTTTAAAAGTTGTATGATATGATTATCATCAGTTGACGTTATTGTCCATTGCACTTATAGTCCATAGATATGTATGTGCTTACAATATCTGAAAATGATGTCAAATTTACATGTTTTACTATCAAAGGCAGATTTGTTTTTTTCTTGCTTAAAATGCCAATAGCATTTTTTTTCTTCATGTTGATTATTTTCTTCTGTCTATATAGCACTGCTGTTTCCTTAAGAACAAATAAACCACTCTTTTTCTGTATGGGGTCAGCTAAAACACACCATCACTCTCCTCTCTTCTTTGACTCTTGCTTCAGGCCCATCTTCTGCTGCTGCTTCTGTAGCATCCGTCTGTATGTTTTCATCGTTGTTCTTGTTATTAGCACTGCTTGTGGGGTTTCCTCATTTTCCCCCGCCTCAATCGCTCTTTGATGCATGCACAACTCCAGGCGGGAGAGAACGGTTCGTTTAGCGGTGAAGAGATAAGGAGGCTTTGAATGGGAGGTCTGGAGGACTCCAATCAGGGATTCCGGTGTGTGTTTTGTGCATGTTGTGTATATTAGACAATCACTGCTCCTGTCAGGGATTCTGGTGTGTTTATGCATGGTAGTGGTATTTAGACAATCACTGCGTTTTCTTTATTTTTTCTTTTCCGTTTTTCCTGCACCGGAAAGGTTGTGGTTTTGAACCCCGTCTGTTGGTTCCTGCGTTTGTCTGTTTTGAAAAATAAATACCACCAAAAACTACCACCATAATTTTAGTTTCTAAACTATATACCATAAAACTACCACAATAATTTTAGCGAAATGTGGAGGGACAATAGCACGAGGCAAATGAATGGGAAACTAGATATCAGTGTGGATCTGTGATGTAGGTTGGGGACAAAAGTGCAGATCCAGGATTCGTTTTGCAGTACTACACAGAAACTATCAGATCGATTTCAAAGAAATTCCATGGACAGGTGAAGTGTGGCTCCAGAACAAGCCAGGTGAATGTTATTGTGTACATGTGGCGGGGATTCACATCAAAGAGTGGATTCAGCATCTGTTTGGAACTTTGGTTGAGGTCTGCTTTTTCCTCTAGTCAGAGAGTAGATTCAGCATCCGTTGGAACTTTGGTTGAGGTCTGCTTTTTCCTCTAGTCAAAGAGTGGATTCAGCATCTGTTGGAACTTTGGTTGAGGTCTGCTTTTTCCTCTAGTTTATGTCTGTGTTTTGTATGAGTGTGTGGTTCTGCTCGATTGATACACAGAGGTCAGTCTCTGCCGTTTTCCTGTTTTCCCTTCTTTCTTTTCGTAGTCCATCATGTCTGGGTTTGTTTACTGGTTTAAAAGGAGGAATTAGTTTTCCCATTTCAGCCTATCGAATTGTTGTTTGCCTGTCCGCTTTTGATTTATTTCTGTTTTTCTTTGTCTTCCTGCCTATCTGCATTTATTTCTCTGTTGTCTGTCTCCTCTCTTCTCTCTCTCTCTCCCTCCCTCCCTCCCCCCCCCTCTCTCTCTCTCTCTCTCTCTCTCTCTCTCTCTCTCTCTCTCTCTCTCTCTCTCTCTCTCTGTGGAACTGGGGCCATTGAGGTCGAGTGCTAGATGGAGTAAGGAGCGTTGTCCATGAGGGACACAAGTGGGAGGGAGGGGGAAAGAAGATGAAAGACGATTGTCAATGTAAGAAAAAAAAAAAGTGGAAACGTTTTTTACTGAAAGGGAAGGGAGAGAGAGAGAGAGAGAGAGAGAGAGAGAGAGAGAGAGAGAGAGAGAGAGAGAGAGAGAGTGTGTGTGTGTGTGTGTGTGTGTGTGTGTGTGTGTGTGTGTGTGTGTGTGTGTGCGTGATGGTCGAAGCAGAAAAGCCGTGGAAACGATTTTGCCTCGTACAGAGAGAGAGAGAGAGAGAGAGAGAGAGAGAGAGAGAGAGGAGAGGATGCATTTCCCTCAGAGTTTGCCTTTGGCAAGTAATCTTCTTTCCATTTGGCCAGTAAATGCCATGTAAAGTGTTTACGCGTTCATCCTGCTTCTTTCAGTGCACACTAAGCCAAAGGTATTGCGCCAACATCGCCTTATGTACAG
>JADBJO010002339.1:115000-120000 GCA_016801955.1 Conus betulinus
CGCCAAAGGGCTCATCGACTAACTCAGAAGATAACTTAACCCAACGAGACCAACGAGATGATAAGATCTTAGATCAACTAGACTGATGCTTATTATCAGCTTTTGACTGTCTTGCTTGGTGGCAGCGTGGGTTTTGTACTGTAGGTTGTGTCTTGTCTTGATAGTTGGTGGCAAGCGTGGTGTCTTGTTGATAGTTGGGGCAAGCGTTGTCTTGTCTTGATAGTTGGTGGCAAGCGTGGTATTTTGTGGACTATCGCTGTACAGTTCAGGAATCCTTTCCCTTGCCCTCTGCCATTATGTGTTGTGTTGCAGCCGTGATGTTCAGTCTGCCTGCATGTCATGTTTGTTGTTGTCCATTGACCAGACATAGAGCTCCCCCACACATCAATACACACAGGGAAAAATGCTAAGCCATATGAAGTTGTTTTTTTTTTTTTTAAATTGCAAAAGTGGCTGTCTTGACTAAACGAAAGCAACGAACACATCTGATCTATTTTATAGAAATGTATTTTGCGTCCTGGTTAATACATTGACGTTGTTAAGGGCAGATGAGAAGAGAGTACAGAAGATGCCGGTCTGTCCCACTTACTCAAATTCATCTTTGGATTAAAGCAAACTAAATCTAACGATTGCGCAAGAGATATATTAGAACCCATTAACGAAACTCTACAAAATGGCCAGTTAATGTTCACTGTGGATAGTGTTCAGCTAATGTCCACTGTGGATAGTGTTCAGCTAATGTCCACTGTGGACAGTGTTCAGCTCATTGTCCACTGTGGACAGTGTTCAGCTAATTTCCACTGTGGACAGTGTTCAGCTAATGTCTACTGTGGATAGTGTTCAGCTAATGTCTACTGTGGATAGTGTTCACTGTGGACAGTGTTCAGCTAATGTCTACTGTGGACAGTGTTCACTGTGGATGGGTGTTCAGCTAATGTCCACTGTGGATAGTGTTCAGCTAATGTCCAGCTAATGTCCATTGTGGATAGTTTTCAGCTAATGTCCACTATGGATGGTGTTCAGCTAATGTCCACTAATGTCCACTGTGGACAGTGTTCACTGTGGACGGTGTTCAGCTAATGTCCACTGTGGACAGTGTTCACTGTGGACAGTGTTCAGTTAATGTCCACTGTGGATAGTGTTCAGGGTTTCACCAACACTCGCCAGATTGAACAACAAGAACAACAAGAACAGCAAGAACAACAAGAAAAAGTTTACATGTTTCAAACAGTAACAAGAGAAGATTCAACAACAAGAACAACTGTTTCAACAACAACAAGAAACAGGTTGCATGTTTTCAAACAGAAAAAAAAAAAGAGGAAAATTGCACAACAAGAACAACGAGAAAAAGGTTGCATGTTTCAAATAATAAAAAGAGAAGATTGAACAACAAGAACAATCAGAAAACGGTTGCATGCTTCAAATAGTAAAAGGAGAAGATTGAACAACAAGAACAACAAGAAAAAAGGGCGCATGCTTCAAATAGTGAAAAGAGAAGACTGAGAACAAGAACAAGAAGAACTGTGTTGAAAAAGGACCAGATCATTTCCTTCAGGAGAGAGAGGAGGGGAATCGCTGTAAAAGCCCACAATTGGTACGACATATGAGTGGGGTGGAGAGAGGGGGAAAGAGGAGGGGGGGGTTAGGAAGGGTTATGCTCAACAGATTAAGGCTTACTAAAGCAAGAGTATTTAATGAACTGAAACCCACAGTGTAGATAAGGATAGAAGAGTAGAAAAAGAGAGAGACTGACAAGCGCGCTTGGTTGGGGGTGGAAAGGGGAGGGGAAGGGAGGAGGGTACATCCCTATCTTATTCCTTCGCACTTTGAATTCCTGACCTCCCTGTCTCAAGCGCGTGCAGATGCAAAGTTTATAGCTTCGATGTTGCTTTCGTCGACGTCACAATGAAAATGACGCAAAAATGGAACCCTGAGAGAGGCATGACTATCGCGCGGAAACGTGATTACAATCCAAGGAATGCTAGTGAAGGGGGAAGGGGGGGGGGGGGGGGGGGGGGGGGGAATGGGGGGGAGGGGGTTGTGTCTGGTTTGGATCACTGGTGGAAAAAACGTACTATGTTTTATTATTTAAAGTGGTCTGTTTTGTGTGTGCAGTGTGCGTGTTCCATTTGAGTTTTCCCGCCCCTGCCTGTATGTTTGTTTTAATCGCTGTGTGTGTGTGTGTGTGTGTGTGGGGGGGGGGGGGGGGGGGGGGGGATATCTTGCGCCGAATTTGAGAGATAAGTGATTACTAGTTCTTCGTTTTCATTGTCCTCGACATTGTTCATCTTGCCTGAAGAGGTCCCAATGCGTCGTGCTTTCTCTTGTCATTCATTTGTCCCTTTTGTCAGGCGGATTAATAATAATTTCTCTTTAAAAAATATATTCCTTTCAATTTCCTCCTGCAGTCAGCTCACCTTGAAGCTAGTCGGCAGCATGTCTTACATTGCATGTGAAGTTCACCTCCTTACAGGCAAGAAGAGAGAGAGAGAGAGAGAGAGAGAGAGAGAGAGGGGGGGGAGCATCTGTTATTGCTAAACAGTTGTTGAGCTGGAAGGGGTGTGGGGGTAGGATGGTGTAGAAAGTACACTCATTTCGGTTAGTAAATCAGGTTGTCTGCACTGTCTGAAGAATTGTTGGTAGAGATGGAAAGGGTATCGATAAGTATGAACTGTTTTAATGTGTCACCTAATGGGAGAACTCTGTCCAAAAAATAGTTAATTAATGAACGAGTGAAGGGGAGGCGAGAGTTCTGCTCATTTTTTTTTTAATGCTGTTGACTGCATTTCTGTACCTTTATTTCCGTCTTATCTGCATTGAAGGAAAGAGGCCTTTGGCCATTTAGAGAGGGTCTAAAAACAACCATGGTCTTTGGATTTAGTTCACTGGAGTGTAGCCTATACTGCTTTCTTCCTGCTTTCCTCGTAAAACACAGCTTTGGAAGTTAGGCAGATTCCATCTAGCGTATGTCAAGCAACACGTATAGATAAAAACAAACAAACAAACAAACAAAGCATGTCCATACGAGAGGAGAAGGGGAAATGAAGGAGACCAGATGCCTTCTCACTTAACGTGTCAGCATCTTTCGATTATGAGTCACCCTGCAAGATTGATTTACATTGGACACTTCCATCTTCCGGTGCTGACTCGGACACCCCAGTGGCCTGGACAAGACAGTTTTGGCGAATGATGTGCCGTTTTGAATCCTCTGTGATGTCGAGGGAGAGGACAGATGGTGCAATCATTACAAAAGAAAAGGGAAGAAGCTAGAAATCGTATACAAGTGCTAAAAGTTCCATGACAGAGGAGAGAGAGAGAGAGAGAGAGAGAGCGAGAGAGAGAGAGAGAGAGAGAGAGAGAGAGACAGACAGACAGACAGACAGACAGACAGACAGACGGAACAGACTTCGGAAGTTAGGGTGCCGGGATGAAGGAATAGGGGTGGGACTGACGGTAGTTGGAGGGAGAGGGGAGGAGGAGGGGGGGGGGGGGGGGGGGGGGGGGGAGCACAGCCTGGAACATGGTTTCCACTCTTTTGTGGCCATTAATCTCCGCCATTCAGCTTACTCCTGGCATCTAATGTGGCCATTAATCTCCGCCATTCAGCTTACTCCTGGCATCTAATGTGGGCCATTAATCTCCGCCATTCAGCTTGCTCCTGGCATCTAATGTGGCCATTAATCCCCGCCATTCAGCTTGCTCCTGGCATCTAATGTGGCCATTAATCTCCGCCATTCAGCTTGCTCCTGGCATCTAATGTGGCCATTAATCTCCGCCATTCAACTTGCTCCTGGCATCTAATGTGGCCATTAATCTCCGCCATTCAGCTTACTCCTGGCATCTAATGTGGCCATTAATCTCCGCCATTCAGCTTACTCCTGGCATCTAATGTGGCCATTAATCTCCGCCATTCAGCTTACTCCTGGCATCTAATGTGGCCATTATTCTCCGCCATTCAGCTTACTCCTGGCATCTCTCCCCGCCATCACCCTGGCCGCTGTACCTCCTCCTTCCGTTGAAAATTTAAGAAAAAAAAAAAAAACACTAAAAAAAAGAAAGAATGGAATGAAAAAATAGAACAGAAGAAAAGAACGAAGGAAGACGGTAAAAAGGGACGAATGGGAATGGGGGGGGGGGGGGGGGGGGGGGGGGGAAGCGATGAAGGGGGAGGAGAAGAAGTAAAGATGAATGAAAAGGATGGAGGAGAAAGAAGAAGTAAAGATGAATGAAAAGGATGGAGGAGAGAAGAAAGAAGAAGATGAATGAAAAGGATGGAGGAAAAGAAGTAGTAGATGAATGAAAGGATCGGGGGGAGAGAAGAAAGCAGTAAAGATGAATGAAAAGGATGGAGGAGAAGAAAGCCAGTAAAGATGAATGAAAAGCGATGAAGGAGGAGAGGAAAGAAGTACAGATGGATGAAAAAGCGGAAGGAGGAGAAAGAAGTACAGATGAATGAAAAGGATGGAAGAGGAAAGAAGTACAGATGAATGAAAAGCGATGAAGGAGGAGAAAGAAGAGAATGAAAAGATGAAGAAGGAGAAAGAAAAGATGAATGAAAAGGATGGAAGAAGGAGAAAGAAGTAAAGATGAATGAAAAGCGATGAAGGAGGAGAAAGAAAGAAGTACAGATGAATGAAAAGCGATGAAGGAGGAGAAAGAAGTACAGATGAATGAAAAGCAGATGAAGGAGGAGAAAGAAGTACAGATGAATGAAAAGCGATGAAAAAGGAGGAGAAAGAAGTAAAAAAAGAAAGATGAATGAAAAGGATGAAGAGGAGAAAGAAGTAAAGATGAATGAAAAGCGATGAAGGAGAAGAAAAAAAGTACAGATGAATGAAAAGCGATGAGAAGGAGGAGAAAGAAGGAAACAGATGAATGAAAAGGATGGAATGAGAAAGAAGTACAGATGAATGAAAAGGATGGAAGAGAAAGAAAGAAGTACAGATGAATGAAAAGGAAGGAGGAGAGAAAGAAGTACAGATGAATGAAAAGGATGGAGG
>JADBJO010002339.1:132500-145000 GCA_016801955.1 Conus betulinus
TTCATGTACGTTCGCACGCAGGAGTGCTAGCACTCACGTACGAACACACGCGCGTGCGCTTTCTTGCACACACACACACACACACACACACACACACACACACACACACACACACACACACACACTCACACACACACACACACACACACACACACACACACACACACACACACACACACTTATCTCCGTACACCCCATCCTACCCCATGCAGGAAACCCCCCTCCCACCTGCCTTCTTCTCTCCCTTGTGTATTCCGCCTGCACCAATCTTCATCACATCAAACATAACACAATACAGGGCGCCTGCACCAATCTTCATCACATCAAACATAACACAATACAGGTGCCTGCACCAATCTTCATCATATCAAACATAACACAATACAGGTGCCTGCACCAATCTTCATCACATCAAACATAACACAATACAGGTGCCTGCACCAATCTTCATCACATCAAACATAACACAATACAGGTGCCCGCACCAATCTTCATCACATCAAACATAACACATACAGATGCCTGCACCAATCTTCATCCCATCAAACATAAACATACAGCTGGCAACACCAATTTTCATCACATCAAACATAACACAGTTCAGATGCCAAACAACAATCTTCATCACATCAAACATAACACATACAGATGTCAACATCAATTTTCATCACATAAAACATAACACAATATAGATGCCTGCACCAATCTTCATCACATCAAGCATAACACATACAGATGCCAACACCAATCTTCATTACATAAAACATAACCCAATACAGATGGCAACACCAATCTTCATCACATCAAACATAACACAATACAGATGCCTGCACCAATCTTCATCACATCAAACATAACACAATACAGATGGCAGCACCAATCTTCATCACATAACACAATACAGATGGCAGCACCAATCTTCATCACATAACACAATACAGATGGCAGCACCAATCTTCATCACATAACACAATACAGATGGCAGCACCAATCTTCATCACATAACACAATACAGATGGCAGCACCAATCTTCATCACATAACACAATACAGATGGCAGCACCAATCTTCATCACATAACACAGTACAGATGCCAGTACCAATCTTCATTACACAAAAAACAATACAGATGCACATCGCAAACTGACTGTTGTCGCGCTAAATCTTTGCTGTCATCTGCCAGCCCCCCCCCCCACCCCCCCCCCCCCCCCCCCCCCCCCCCCCCCCCCCTCTCCGACCCCCTTCTCCCACCCCACCCCCCCAAACCACCCCCCCCCACCCCCCCCCCCCCCCTCTGACCCCCCTCTCCGAACCCCCCCTTTTTCACCGTTTCTTTCCAAACCGTCCCTCCACCCCTCCCCCCCCCCCACACCACCCACTCCCCCCCCCCCCCCCTTTTTTTTTTTTTTTCCACCTCACCGATGCTCTCATTTCTTCAACTAGTTCATGTGCTTTCAAGATATAGGTGTGGCAGAATCATTATCTTGTTTTTTTAGCCCTGGCTTGGAATTTAAAAGGAGGTTTTGGTGTAGTGATTAATGGTGAATATCTGCCCTTTGTGACGCTTCCGGAGATATTTCTGTACGCACCCGTCAACCCTGATAGTTTTGTAACAGCACCTTTCGGGGTGATTAATAGCGATGTTGATCGTGGTGGTGGTGGTGGTGGTGGTGATGTTGATGACAATAAGGAGGAGGAGGAGGAGGAGGAGGAGGAGGAAGGCCTTAAAATGAAAAATAATGATATGCCAAAACTTCATCGTGAAAACCCTTTCTCTCCAAAACGAGGAATATTACAGGCTTGTTTCCAGCCTCTTGTGGGTGCTAGCTAAACAGGTACCACAAGCACTGTTAGTTTCCATATATGTATTGTTATGTATTTCGCTGTGAGAGCAAGAAAGTACCTTACCCCGTTAAAGCCTCCCAGTCTCGCGCCTCTTTTTTCATTTCGCGTTTCATTCATTCATTCATCTATTATTTATTTGTTTATTTTACAAACATATCTTTGCCATTCATTCTTTTTAACCTTGTTCTTTTCTAACAAAACTGACGGATTCTTCCTTTCTTTCTCTCTTTTGACTACCTGTACCAAAGCTACAGGAAAAAGGAAAAAACAACACCTCCTTCATTCCTTGTTTCTCCCTTCCGATTTCCCTAAGGTGCAGCTATTTCTCTTCATATCCTTCATTCATTCCTTCTTTTCCTCTGTCTTCGCGGTCTCTGTTCCTTCTTCTGTAAGGGCTTTCTCAATTCCTTATTTCTTTTTCGTTCTGTCTTTCCTTCTAGTCTTCTGTGTTTTCTTCTTACCACATACATTTCTTGCATTTGTTCCATGCTCCTTTTCTTCCTTCTTTTTTTATTTGTTCTTCCTTTCTTCATTTCATTTCTTCTTTGTGTCTTTTCTTCCATTTTTCCTTCCTTCACTCTTTTTTTTTTTTTTACTTTAGTTTTTTTTTTTTGTCCTTTATTCCTTTTTTTCCTGTCTTTCCGTAATTCCTTGTTTCTATCATATATTTCTTATTTTTTTTTTTTTTTTTTTTTTTCCTTTTCTTTTTTTTTCCAATTCTCCTTTCTTACTTTTTTCTTCTTCATTCCTTCTTTTCGTCTCTTGTTTTTTTCTTTCATTCTCCTTTGCTTTCTTCAAATTCTTTCTTTCCTTCCTACCTTGTTTTTTTTTTCCGTCTGACTTTCATTGCCTCATTCTTTTTTTTTTTTTAATTTTTTTTTCCTCCCCCTCTTTTTGTTCTCTCTCTCTCTCTCTCCTCTCTCTCTCTCTCTCTCTCTCTCTCTCTCTCTCTCTCTCTCTCTCTCTCTCTCCAGCATTGCCCTCCCGCATTTCCTTTTCTTCTTTTTGTCCTCTTATGTTTCCTGTACTTCTTCTTGCCTTCCCTCATTCCTAATTCCTTCTGTCTTCCCTTCCCTCCATCCTCTCACCACCGCCATCCTTTTCATTCCGTCTTCTTTTCCATCTTCCCACCTCTATGCTTTCGTTCATTTTTTATCCTTTTCTTCCTTCCTTTTTTCATCTCATTCCATTGTTCATTCTTTCTGTCTTTTCAATGAACTTTTGACCTTTTTTTTTTCATTCCTTCTGAATTACCATCTTTCATCTCTCAGTGCCTTCCTTTATATTTTTTTTTTTACTTTCTGTCATTCTTTTCTTAAATGCAATTTTCATTTCATTTTATTTCTTTCTTCCCTTCCTTCATTTTTTTTCGTCCCCCCCCCCCCCCCTATCTCTCTCTCTCTCTCTCTCTCTCTCTCTCTCTCTCGTTTCTCTCTCTCTCTCTTCTCACTCTCTCTCTCTCTCTCTCTCTCTCTCTCTCTCTCTCTCTCTCTTTTCATTTTTTTTTTTCTATTGTTGCTCACGTCAGTTTTTCTTTTCTTTGTTCCCCATTTCGTTTTCTCTTTCGTGTCTTTCTTTCTTCTTTTTCTGTACTTCTTTTCTTTTATCTTCTTTATCCCTTTTCTTCATTTCTTTCTTTCTTCTTTTCTGTCCAACTTTCTTTTTTCTTCTTCTTTATCCCTTTTTCTTTCTTTTCTTTCTTTCTTCTTTTCTGTACTTCTTTCTTTTATCTTCTTTATCCCTTGTTCTTTCATTTCTTTCTTTTTCTTTTCTGTCCAACTTCTTTTTTCTTCTTTATACCTTTTGTTTCTGTTCTTTCTTTCTTCTTTTCTGTACTTCTTTCTTTTATCTTCCTTATCCCTTGTTCTTTCTTTTCTTTCTTCTTTTCTGTCCTATTTTCTTTTATCTTCTTTATCCCTTTTCTTTCTCCTTATTTCTTCCATGTAATTCTCTCTTCCTGTCTCCTGTGATATGAGCTTGCTCTATTCTTTCACTATATTGCGCGAAGGTCACTTCAATCAGCTGGTCTTGTGAAACAAAGACGGACAAAATAACGAAAATGCACTTAGCTTTGATCGCTTCAGATTGCTTCTGAGTTCAGCGCAGGAGAAGGAAGGCGTGAACGCCTTCCTTGCGCTGAACTCAGAAGCAATCTGAAGCGATCAAAGCTAAGTGCAATTTTCGTTATTTTGTCCGTCTTTGTTTCACCTGAGGAAGACCTAAGAGGTCGAAACGCGTTGTGGTGTTGTCTTGTGACTCGTTTGTCCACGTTCTCTGGGCGGGCGGGGGGTGGGGTGGGGGGGGGGGGGGGGGAGCAGTACATGTAAAAACTATACTGGCGAGTGACAAGGCAGCATTTAGAATTTCAGGTTCACACACTCTGAACTGAAGCCATTTATTGTCAGATCAACTATAGGTTGTACTGATATTTTGGCTGAACAAAACAAATAACACAAATTCAGAAATGTGAATTGAACATGAATAAGTTAAAGATAAATAATATCAGTTTGACACACTCATGCACACATATATACACATGTATGCATACCCTCACCACACACATGTACAATACTAGCCATAGCACAGCCAGTGTTAGGTGAGTACCAAAGGTCTGACCAGAGCGTGGGGCGAATGAGTAGGTCAGACATAGTTGTGCTTAGTCGTAACCGTGAGACCATCTTCTTAAATTCTCTCATCTTAGTCATTACTTTTATCAATCCATCAGCTTTAAATCATGCGCAGTGTGGTCTCGAGACTTAGCGGAAGAAGTGGTGTAGTAGCACTAGTCCGCACGCAGTGACCCTCCTAGATGTAACTGAAATTGGTACTGAAACTTTAGTTTTCGTCTGATCAAGATGTCGTCAGAGTGCAAACTCGACTTTTCCCACATCTGCCGAGCTGTAAGCCGCCGTGTGGGACAGGGTACAACTTAACAGGATAAAAGAATGTAAGCAGGTCAGTAAATGAGGAAAAAGAGTTGGGAATGTGTTAAGAAACAGGTTCATAATTAGGCAGGCTCAAAGTCATATCAATATTCCGTTCATTACCCTACCCAACCACTGTCTCTTCATGAACTGTGTGTGTGTGTGTGTGTGTGTGTGTGTGTGTGTGTGTGTGTGTGTGTGGTGGTTGTGTGTGTCTCTCTGTCTGCCTGTCTGTCTGTCTGTCTGTCTGTCTGTCTGTCTCTCTCTCTCTCTCTCTCTCTCTCTCTCTCTCTCTCTCTCTCTCTCTCTGCCCGTCTCTTTGTCTTGTCTGTCTGTCTATCTGTCTGTCTGTCTCTGTCTCTCTCTCTGTCTCTCTCTCTCTCTCTCTTCTCTCTCTCTCTGTGCCCCCTCTCTCTCTCTCTGCTCTCTCTCTCTCTCTCTCTCTCTCTCTCTCTGAACAAGAAAAAAAAAAGAAAGAAAGAAAGAAAAAAAACTCTGATCAATAAACCAACGTTCTTTCAAACTCCTCGGCTGGCCACCCCGCCTGTCTGTTCAGTGTACCCGTTGTGTGCTGCAATATCACCCCGCCTGTCTGTTCACTGTACCGTGCTGCAATATCACCCCCGCCTGTCTGTTCACTGTACCGTGCTGCAATATCACCCCGCCTGTCTGATCAGTGTACCCGTTGTGTGCTGCAATATCACCCCGCCTGTCTGTTCAGTGTACCCGCTGTGTGCTGCAATATCACCCCGCATGTCTGTTCAGTGTACCGTGCTGCAATATCACTCCGCCTGTCTGTTCACTGTACCGTGCTGAAATATCACCCCGCCTGTCTGTTCAGTGTACCCGCTGTGTGCTGTGCTGCAATATCACCCCGCCTATCTGTTCACTGTACCCGTTGTGTGCTGCAATATCACCCCGCCTGTCTGTTCACTGTACCCGCTGTGTGCTGCAATATCACCCCCGCCTGTCTGTTCACTGTACCGCTGTGTGCTGCAATATCACCCGCCTGTCTGTTCAGTGTACCGTGCTGCAATATCACTCCGCCTGTCTGTTCACTGTACCGTGCTGCAATATCACCCCGCCTGTCTGTTCAGTGTACCCGCTGTGTGCTGCAATATCACCCCGCCTATCTGTTCATTGTACCCGTTTGTGTGCTGCAATATCACCCCCGCCTGTCTGTTCAGTGTACCCGCTGTGTGCTGCAATATCACCCCGCCTATCTGTTCACTGTACCCGTTGTGTGCTGCAATATCACCCCGCCTGTCTGTTCACTGTACCCGCTGTGTGCTGCAATATCACCCCGCCTGTCTGTTCAGTGTACCGTGCTGCAATATCACCCCGCCTGTCTGTTCAGTGTACCCGCTGTGTGCTGCAATATCACCCGCCTGTCTGTCTGTTCACTGTACCCGCTGTGAGCTGCAATATCACCCCCGCCTGTCTGTTCAGTGTACCCGCTGTGAGCTGCAATATCACCCCGCCTGTCTGTTCAGTGTACCGTGCTGCAATATCACCCCGCCTGTCTGTTCAGTGTACCCGTTGTGAGCTGCAATATCACCCCGCCTGTCTGTTCAGTGTACCCGCTGTGTGCTGCAATATCACCCCGCCTGTCTGTTCAGTGTACCCGTTGTGTGCTGCAATATCATCCCGTCTGTCTGTTCACTGTACCCGCTGTGTGCTGCAATATCACTCCGCCTGTCTGTTCACTGTACCCGCTGTGTGCTGCAATATCACACCCCGCCTGTCTGTTCAGTGTACCCGTTGTGTGCTGCAATATCACCCCGCATGTCTGTTCAGTGTACCGTGCTGCAATATCACCCCGCCTGTCTGTTCAGTGTACCGTGCTGCAATATCCCCGCCTGTCTGTTCAGTGTACCGTGCTGCAATATCACCCCGCCTGTCTGTTCAGTGTACCCGCTGTGTGCTGCAATATCACACCCCACCTGTCTGTTCAGTGTACCCGCTGTGAGCTGCAATATCACCCCGCCTGTCTGTTCACTGTACCCGCTGTGAGCTGCAATATCACCCCGCCTGTCTGTTCACTGTACCGTGCTGCAATATCACCCCCCTGTCTGTTCAGTGTTCAGTGTACCGTGCTGCAATATCACCCCGCCTGTCTGTTCAGTGTACCCGCTGTGTGCTGCAATATCACCCCGCCTGTCTGTTCAGTGTACCCGTTGTGTGCTGCAATATCACCCCGCCTGTCTGTTCAGTGTACCCGTTGTGTGCTGCAATATCATCCCGTCTGTCTGTTCACTGTACCCGCTGTGTGCTGCAATATCACTCCGCCTGTCTGTTCACTGTACCCGCTGTGTGCTGCAATATCACCCCGCCTGTCTGTTCAGTGTACCCGTTGTGTGCTGCAATATCACCCCGCCTGTCTGTTCAGTGTACCGTGCTGCAATATCACCCCGCCTGTCTGTTCACTGTACCCGCTGTGAGCTGCAATATCACCCCGCCTGTCTGTTCACTGTGCCCGCTGTGTGCTGCAATATCACTCCGCCTGTCTGTTCAGTGTACCGTGCTGCAATATCACCCCGCCTGTCTGTTCACTGTACCCGCTGTGTGCTGCAATATCACCCCCGCCTGTGTCTGTTCACTGTACCCGCTGTGTGCTGCAATATCACCCCGCCTGTCTGTTCACTGTACCCGCTGTGAGCTGCAATATCACCCCGCCTGTCTGTTCAGTGTACCGTGCTGCAATATCACCCCGCCTGTCTGTTCACTGTACCCGCTGTGAGCTGCCGCTGTCAGCAGGCCAGGTGGTCACACGCTAATGGATGGCAGGCACCAGCCTCGGCCCGCCAGCCGCTCGCGCTCATTAAGCAAAGGTATGCAAACGAGGGAGGTCAACAACAGGAAGTTAATGACCTGCAGACCTCAACTTCCTGTGAAGAGAAAAGTAAGAGAGTTCCGTAGGTTTGCCCTTTGCGAGAGAGAAGAAGGGGAGTGGCAATATGAGAGGAATGCCCGCCGGATTTTTTTTTCTTCTTCTTTCCCTTTTTCCTTTTTTGTTTGTAGAAGGGAACGGGGGGGGAGGGGGGGGGGGGGGGGGGAGAGGCTGGAACGGAGTGGGAGGACAAAAAACAAAAGACACGAGGCGCGTGCTGCTGGGATGTCAGGAATGGGGGGATAGGGCAAAGGGGATGAGGGGGGGGGGGGGATGAGTGGATGAGGCGATGGGATGGGTGAGGGAGGGGGGCCAAGACGCTAGCTGGATGTGTGTGCAGCGTGACGTGTTGGCGTGTGACAGCGATCATAGAGAGGGAGAGAGACAGAGAGAGATTGTGACAGCGATGATGAGAGGCGGGAGAGAGAGAGAGAGAGATTGTGACAGCGATGAGAGAGAGGGAGAGATCGTGACAGACAGACAGACAGACAGACAGAGAGACAGACAGACCGAGAGAGAGAGAGAGAGAGAGAGGAGAGAGAGAGAGAGAGAGAGATCGTGACAGCGATCAGAGAGAGAGAGAGAGAGAGAGAGAGAGAGAGGAGAGAGAGAGATCGTGACAGCGATCAGAGAGAGAGAGAGAGAGAGAGAGAGAGAGCGAGAGAGTGAGAGAGATCGTGACAGCGATGAGAGAGAGGGAGAGATCGTCAAAGCGATCAGAGAGAGAGAGAGAGAGAGAGAGAGAGAGGGGGGGGGATCGTGACACAGCGATGAGAGGGAGAGATCGTGACAGCGATGAGAGGGAGAGAGATTGTGACAGCGATGAGAGAGAGAGGGAGAGATCGTGACAGCGATGAGAGGAAGAGATCGTGACAGCGATGAGAGAGAGAGGGAGAGATCGTGACAGCGATGAGAGGAAGAGATCGTGACAGCGATGAGATATAGGGAGATGTGACAGCGATGAGAGAGAGGGAGAAATCATGACAGCGAGGAGAGAGAGAGATCGTGACAGCGATGAGAGAGAGGGAGAGATCTGACAGCGATGAGAAAGAGGGAGTGATCGTGACAGCGATGAGAGAGAGGGAGAGATCGTGACAGCGATGAGAGAGAGAGGGAGAGATCGTGACAGCGATGAGAGAGAAGGAGAGATCGTGACAGCGATGAGAGAGAGGAGAGATCGTGACAGCGATGAGAGAGAGGGAGAGATCGTGACAGCGATGAGAGAGAGGGAGAGATCGTGACAGCGATGAGAGAGAGGGAGAGACCTTGACAGCGATGAGAGAGAGAGGGAGAGACCGTGACAGCGATGAGAGAGGGGGGGGGAGAGATTGTGACACAGTGAAGCGAGAGAGAGAGAGAGAGAGAGAGAGAGAGAGAGAGAGAGAGAGAGAGAGAGAGAGAGGAGAGAGAGAGAGATCTGACAGTGACAGCGAGAGATGAGAGACAGAGAGAGAGAGACAGAAGGAGAGATCGTGACAGACAGAGAGACAGACAGACAGACAGACAGAGAGAGAGAGAGAGAGAGAGAGATCGAGAGCGATTGGAGAGAGAGAGGAGAGAGAGAGAGAGAGTCGATGAGAGAGGAGAGATTGAGAGAGAGAGAGATCGTGACAGCGATGAGAGAGAGGATAGTTCGTGACAGCGATGAGAGAGAGAGGGAGAGAGACAGCGAGAGAGAGAGGAGAGAGTGAGAGAGAGAGGGAGAGAGAGAGAGAGAGAGAGAGAGGCGAGAGAGGAGGAGAGAGAGAGAGAGAAGAGAGAGAGAGAGAGAGAGAGATCATGACAGCGATGAGAGAAAGGGAGAGATCCTGACAGCGATGAGAGAGAGGGAGAGATCGTGACAGCGATGAGAGGAGAGAGATTGTGACAGTGATGAGAGAGAGGGAGAGATCGTGACAGCGATCAGAGAGAGAGAGTGAGAGAGAGAGGGATCGTGACAGCGATGAGAGAGAGGGAGAGATCGTGACAGCGATGAGAGAGAGAGGGAGAGATCGTGACAGCGATGAGAGAGAGGGAGAGATCAGACAGCGATGAGAGAAAGGGAGAGATCGTGACAGCGATGAGAGAGAGGGAGAGATCGTGACAGCGATGAGAGAGAGGGGAGAGATCGTGGACAGCGATGAGAGAGAGTGGAGAGATCGTGACAGCGATGAGAGAGAGGGGGAGAGATCAGACAGCGATGAGAGAAAGGGAGAGATCGTGACAGCGATGATGAGAGAGAGGGAGAGATCGTGACAGCGATGAGAGAGAGGGAGAGATCGTGACAGCGATGAGAGAGGGGGGGGGAGAGATTGTGACAGCGATGAGAGAGAGGGAGAGATCGTGACAGCGATGAGAGAGAGGGAGAGAGATCGTGACAGCGATGAGAGAGAGGGAGAGATCGTGACAGCGATGAGAGGGAGAGATCGTGTGACAGCGATGAGATATAGGGAGAAATTGTGACAGCGATGAGAGAGAGGGAGAAATCATGACAGCGAGGAGAGGGAGAGATCGTGACAGCGATGAGATATAGGGAGAGATTGTGACAGCGATGAGAGAGAGAGGGAGAAATCATGACAGCGAGCGGAGAGGGAGAGATCGTGACAGCGATGAGAGAGAGGGAGAGATCGTGACAGCGATGAGAGAGAGGGAGAGATCGTGACAGCAATGAGAGAGAGGGAGAGACCGTGACAGCGATGAGAGAGGAGAGAGGGAGGGAGAGGATGAGATTGTGACAGCGATGAGGAGAGGGAGAGAGAGAGAGAGACGAGGAGAGAGGGGAGATCGTGAGAGAGAGAGAGAGGGAGAGAGTGACAGCGAGAGAGAGAGAGGAGGGAGAGAGAGAGAGAGATAGAGAGAAGAGAGAGAGAGAGAGAGAGAGAGCGAGAGAGAGAGACGAGAGAGAGAGACGGAGAGAGAGAGAGAGAGAGAGAGATTGATACACACTCAGCGGTATCTGGATTTGTGCCGGTGATGTGTTTGTGTGTGACAGCCATATGAGAGAGGTGGAGATTAATACCCACACAGCACGAAGTTCTGCGCGTTTTCTAATAACATAGAACAGGCTAGTCTTTTATGGCGGCCAACCAAGGTCAACCCCTGCAAAGTGTAAACAAGCGACAGGTAATGGAACAGACGAAATGGCATAATGATAAGCTGACAGCACATTTGCCATCGAACACGCCAAGTGATATGGTATGATACATGACTAACACGTCACACAAAAGGCAATTAACAGTGCGCGCTTGCACTAGAAGAGGGTGTGTGGGGGTGTGATATGGTATGGCACAGGACTAACACATCACACAAAGGAGATTAACAGTACGCTTGCACTAGAAGAGGGTGTGTGGGTGAAGGGAAGGGAATAGTCAATCAGTCGCCTACACAGGCCAGCACACAGTCTGAGTTCAGGGTAGGCTGTCCTACCTTCGCAGCAATGGGGAGGTGGTAAAACGGAAGAACTTTCGGGTAACAAACCAAGAACCTAGTCAAACGTCACTGATTTGGAAACAGCAGCTGCAAACTTCCCCTAAAAATGGGCAAAAGGTGTGTGTGTGTGTGTGTGTGTGTGTGTGTGTGGAGAAATGGGAAAAGGGTGTGTGTGTGTGGGTGGGGAGAGGGGTAGTTGAAAGAGGCTGGGATGGGATGGAGGGGGGTGTGTGGAAGGGAGGGAAATAGGAAATGTGGATGGAAGGTTTCAGGGAACAGCAATACGCCAGGCAGCCAATACAAACAAATTGTGTTCTAACAAAAATCTGATGTCCTCCCTACTTCGTCACCTGTGTTCAGGAGACAGAGTCATCCACATCAAAGCTCTGAACAGTAAACAAGAACTTCCGTTCCACAGTGATCCCATCTGCCACTCGGACCTGCCAGCTTGTAACTTCACGCATGGATGCTGTCATCTTCACAGAGAGAGCAGATGCAGACCAGTCTCTTGTCTTGAGCCGTCTCTTCTCCGTCTCTCTTGTTATGTCATTGCCAATCTGCAGCTGACAATCATCTGGGGAGTGTTGTTTGTCATGGTGGAATTGTCGAAAATTCGTTTGGGTCTCGTGTATATCTTATATTTACAAAGCCGTAACGTTTCACTGTTTTTAAGTGTGCGTTTGTAGTCCCTTTTATTTTCAGTGACGCTAGAATCTGTGTCAGTCTTCTCTTGATCATCACGGAGACAGTCTAACGAACCCAAATCGAAAGAGACCCACTTTGATGGACACTTCCATCAATGACGTCACCGTTGATTGACGCCAAAGTGACAAGCACAGCGGCGCTGCTCCGTCTCCGTCGACAGGTGAACCGATCATTCAGCCCGAACTGCCACGCCCTCAAGGCGCTCTTCATTATCAGGGAGAGAGCGGTTCACCCTCCGTGATGTGAAATTATGCCAGACATTTCTGCCTGACAATGTTGGCGTTCTTACGGTATCCCGTTTCACAGACTTCTGAAGCAAGTCTTGAGCGGTAGGGACTGGATAACATTGACAGAAACAGATGGCAACTTCTGTCTGCCTGGAAATCTAGACATCTCTGTGCGTCTCTTGCTGCCTTCCCGTTTGCAGGTCCACAGAGCAGATATCTGCAAAGAAGTACGACTGTTTCACGTCTCATGACAGGATTCAGTTTACATTGGGTTTACTCAGTTGTATGGAACGTTTTCTTTGGATCTTGGAGAAAAAAGGATGAGGGGAGGAAAAGCAAAGGGGGAGGGGGGTGGGGGGTGGGGTGGAGGAGACAGGAATTAGTACAACCTAAAAGTTCTTCTTAAAATATACACCAACCCCTACCCACCCCGCCTTTCTCCCAAACCCAAAAGCTTTCCATGAAACTCAGCAAGTGCAATTCAAGGACATACTGAACTTTC
>JADBJO010002339.1:150000-160428 GCA_016801955.1 Conus betulinus
GACAAGGACAGCATCACACAACGCTGGAGGGAACATTCTCCACCTTACTCAACAGACCATCCACAGTCGACTCTTCAGCCTTGAACGCTATCCCGGAGAAGCCGGCCCTGGAAGAGCTTGACCTCCTACCCAGCCTCGAGGAAATCATTAAGGCAGTGAAGCAGACGAGCAGTGGTAAGGCACCAGGCATGGACGGCATCCCAGCCGAGATGTACAAGGCAGCCGGTCCAGTGGCCCTGGACACTCTCCACGACATACTCTGCAGCGTTGGGGGGGGGGGAAGAAACCATGCCACATGACTTTCGAGATGCCACGGTTGTCTCCCTGTATAAAAAGCAAGGGCAGCAAGTCTGACTGTGGTAACTACCGAGGCATCTCCCTCCTCTCAGTCGCTGGGAAAATCCTTGCAAGAGTCATCTTAAACCGCCTGATCAGCGCTGTGTCAGAACCGTCACTGCCGCCGGAGTCACAGTCTGGCTTCAGACCAGGCCGCAGCACCATCGACATGGTCTTCTCGGTGAGACAGGTCCAAGAAAAGTGTATTGAGCAGCGGATGGACCTCTACGCTGTCTTCATCGACTTAACAAAAAGCCTTCGACACGGTGAACAGGGAGGCGCGCTGTGGGTCATACTCTCCAAGCTTGGCTGTCCGAGGAAATTTCACAAAAATCATCCGCCTATTCCACGACGACATGGTTGGCCTTGTGCTTGTTTGTGGGGGTGACAGTTCTGCTCCCTTTGAAATCTCGAACGGCGTCATGCAGGGCTGTATCCTTGCTCCGGTCCTGTTAACCTGTTCTTCACGTGCGTGCTGAACCATGCCCTCGGAGATCTCGACAGAGGCATCTACATCAAGTACAGACTGGACGGCGCTCTGTTTGACCTTCGTCGGCTGAGCGCCAAGACCCGAACAGTCGAGAGACTTGTGACTGACGCACTGTTTGCCGACGACTGTGCCCTGATGGCACACACAGAAGAAGCGGATCTCCAGTTCATTGTCAGCAAGTTTGCGGAAGCATCTCGGCTTTTTGGCCTCACAATCAGCCTTGGGAAAAACGGAAGTGCTCTACCAACCCTCCCCAGGCCTAACAGTGCAACCTCCCCCCACCCATCACCATCGGAGGCACCACTCTGAAAACTGTCGAACACTTCAAGTACCTCGGGAGCGTCATTTCCAGTGATGGCTCTCTTGACAGAGAAATCTCTGCCAGGATCAGCAAAGCCAGCCAAGCTCTTGGCCGCCTACGTACTCGTGTGATGACCCACAAAAGCATCAAGCTCAACATAAAGATCAAGGTCTACAAAGCTGTTGTTCTCACTAGTCTCCTCTACGGCTGAGTCCCTGGACGCTGTACCCGGAAACACACGAAACAGCTTGAACGCTTCCACACGAGATCACTACGAGCGATTATGGGCATCAAGTGGCAAGGCCGAGTGACCAACCTCGAAGTCCTGGACAGAGCCGGTCTGCTCAGCATCGAAGCCATGATAGTGAAGGCCAGCTTCGCTGGACTGGACATGTCATCCGTATGGAGCCTCACAGACTGCCTCGGCAGTTGCTCTACGGAGAACTGAGGCAGGGCCAGAGACCCAGAGGCCGCCCCAGAAAGCGCTTCAAAGACTGTGTAAAAGACAATCTGAAGCACAGCTACACGCCTGCAAAAGACCTAGAGGTTTGTGCCCAAGACAGAGCAGAATGGCGAAGTCTAACCAGGAAGGCCCAGGAAGAATTTGAAGACAACCGCCGCAACCACATGACTACTGCAAAAGAAAAACGCAAGGCCTTGGTGTCCTCCCTTCCCACATTAGCCACGTTCAATTGCCCCTACTGCCCACGGGTGTGTGCCTCGAGAATCGGTCTCTCCAGCCACACTCGTGCCCATGGGAGAAGGTCATCTGCACAGTGACATTATCGAAATCGATAGTCTACCACGAGTGAGTCCGCCAAACAACAGAGAGAAACACTCAAGACAAAACACAACAAAAATTGTCATTTGTCTGTCTCTGTTCTTTGGCGGACTCACTAACAATTCTTTTGGAAAGAATAGATTACTAAAACGTCTTTTTTCCTTCCGAAATGTACAATGTCCCCTTCTCTCTCTCCCGGACACACGGACGCACGAAACGCACGTACACACACTTATACACATACAGACACACAGGCGAGAGCATACGCGCGCGCCTGCTCGAAAAGGAAAAAAAGCTTTTACAAAGCTGCAAAACATGCGTGTGTGTTTAAAAAAAAAAAAGCTTTTACAAAGCTGCATAAACATGCGCGTGTGGTTAATGTCTCTCTCTCTCTCTCCTCTCTCTCTCTCTCTCTCTCTCTCTCTCTCTCTCTCTCTCTCTCTCTCTCTCTCTCTCTCTCTCTGTGCGCGCGCGCACGCGCACGTGTGTGTGTATGTGTGTGTGTGTGTGTGTGTGTGTGTGTGTGTGTGTGTGTGTGTGTGTGTGTGTGTGTGTGTGAGGTGGATCGTGGGCTGGTGAGTATGCGCTTTGTGTGTGTGTGTGTGTGTGTGTGTGTGTGTGTGTGTGTGTGGGGGGGGGGGGCGCTCGTGCGTGCGCGCGCGCGCATGTGTGTGTGTGTGTGTGTGTGTGTGTGTGTGTGTGTGTGTGTGTGTGTGTGTGCCCACCGACGTTTGTAAACGCATATGTATAATTTCTTTCCACCTGTTTGTATGTCTGATTGTCTGTCTCTTTTTTCTCTCTCTGTCTCTGTCCCTCCCTGTCTGTCTCCATCTTTCTGCTTCTGTCTGTGTTTGTGTAGCCGTCTGTGTGTCTTTATCTGTCAGTCAATCCGTCTGTCTGTCAGTGCGTCTGTCTGTGTCTCTGCCTGTCTCTCTGTTTCTGTCTCTGTCTGTGTGTCTGTGTGTCTGTCTTTCTGTCTCTCTGTCAGTCTGTCTGTCTGTCTGTCCGTCTGTCTGTCTGTCTGTCTGTCTCTCTCTCTCTCTCTCTCTCTCTCTCTCTCTCTCTCTCTCTCTCTCTCTCTCTCTCTCTCTCTCTCCGTTTGTGTCAAGCCTTTAACAAATGAATTTGTTTTCTTCACGATAGCAATATATTTCCTTGTGTCTGTATTCTCTATGATAGCAATATATCTCCCTGTCTCTGTATTTTTCATGATACCAATATATCTTATTGTCTCTGTATTCTTCATGATACCAATATATCTCCCTGCCTCTGTATTCTTCATGATACCAATATATTCCTCTCCTTGTCTCTGTATTCTTCACGATAGCAAAATATCTGCCTGTCCCTGTACTCTTCATGATAGCAATATATATATTCTTGTCTTCTCTTCCCCTTCTTTCCTCTTTTTCCTTCTTTCTTCCTCCCCTCCTGCTCCTGTTCTTCTTTTCACCGTCGTCATCATCATCATCATCACCATCATCATCACCATCGTCATCATCATCATCATCATCATCATCATCATCATCATCATCATCACCATCATCACCATCATCATCATCATCATCATCATCACCACCATCATCATCATCATCGTCATCGTCATCATCATCATCATCATCATCATCATCATCATCATCATCATCACCACCACCACCACCATCATCACCATCATCATCACCATCGTCATCATCATCATCATCATCGTCATCTGTGTCATGTCCCTGAGTTCATTATTTCTTTCCTTCCTGACACTCCACTATTCGTTCTCTTTCTTACCAGCGGATCTGTTGATTTCCGACCATGCTTTCTGTCTTCTTTCTTTCACCACCTCCCCCCCCCCCCCCACACACACACACACCCGCCCCTAACCCTCCATCGGCACCGCCACCCCCATCTACTCACACCCAAGTCTTGCTAACTGCGATGTGCCTCATGGAAAAGGGATCGGAATTGCGGGTTTTTTTTTTTTCTTCTTTTTTTTTTTCATTTTCGCTCAGTTGCCATCCTGGTGGGTTATCTTGTCTGTTATGATGAATCGTTCCAGATCTTTGTTTTGAGCGTGAAACCAGCTGTACACCATAATCCAGCTGCGAGATGTACAGCGAAGTGTGTGTGTGTGTGTGTGTGTGTGTGTGTGTGTGTGTGTGTGTGTGTGTGTGTGTGTGTGTGTGTGTGTGTGTGTGTGTGTGTTTAGGTACTAAGTGTGTGTGTGTGTGTGTGTGTGTGTGTGTGTGTGTGTGTGTGTGTGTGTGTGTGTGTGTGTGTGTAATATTAGATGAAGTATGACGGAGTTTGGTCTATGATAAACGACACGTTACCCAATGTGAGTGTTTATTGTATATCGTATTCTAAGAGACTGCAGATGACTTTAGTCCACTTATTGAGGCGTTTCGTTTCTGTTCACTCATTTAAGATCTGCCAATTCAAGAATGTTGACAGAATGCAACAGAGCATGTGCTGCCTGGACAGAAAAATGAACACAGAAAGAATAGAAATCATTATCCAGTGACACCAACAGTTCACTGAACACAGTAAGGAAGGCCGTTTCTTCCTCTGCTGTAAGCGATCCTATAATATGACAGATTTAGATGTAGGTCCGCTCCTTTACCAATCTGGACAAGACTGCCAAATTAGAGACGGGTATGCAGTTTTTGAGACAGTTGAGATCACCAATGGCTTCAACAAATGACGAACATTGGCTGAAGATTCGTAAAAACTTGAAAAGCACAAAAAATAAGACCTAGAATGTATAATGATAAGGGCCACACACCTCAAAAACCAATCAAGCCACTGGAATAGGATATAGGATGAGGCCCAGTCAAGTTCTTCCCGGGAAGTAAATGACTTCCCATGCTGTCCCAATGGTGACAGAACTGATTGTCGGCTCTGAACAACACAATGCAGCCAACGTCACAGCAAGGATGCGCTGAAGATGATCACTTCTCCGCAGAAAATGGGCAAGGTTTCAGGTATTCTCAGAGATGCTTTTCACAGAAAGCGCTTAGAAAGCTGTGCCTATTGCAAGGTATCGACTGCATCTTTTTCCGGTGACGTCGTTCAACAGGAAGACGTATAGAATCGAAGCAATCTGATCCCTAATTGGATACAATTCAAAATGTTTATCCTCTGTGGGTTTTTTGCCGTCCTTGTAGTAAGCAATCATAGATGTTGTCGAGTCTATGTATATTAAAACGTTATACGTATTCATGGGATGATGCATGGAACTAGAACATCACAATCAGAGGCGAGTGTAAGAGCTACAGGAACCGGCGAGTGGCTGGTATGTGATCGCGGAGAGGAAAGCGACAGACGAGAGGAGAAAGGGAACGGGTTCGGGACACATTCAGTTTCAGACTAATTCTGGCTTCTTCTTCAAGCTTTTTCTTGTTGTTAGAGCGTCAATAGTTCCGATCTTTTCATGCAACAGGGGAGGTCAATGCTTTTGGACCAGTTAGGGAACGTTACAAACTGTTGGCGTTTTTTTTTTTTTTTTTTGTTTTTTTTTCTCGCATGCCAGAGAGCCCTGAGATCATTCGCCTTTTCCTAGGCTCACTTGCTGAAAGTATGTGCGAGGAAATACTGCCACTCTGTAAGTCCGCAAGAATTCCTAGCGTCCAGCCATCGATGAAACGCATCATCGGTTCTGACAAAAACTGTGAAGTATTTTAGATTCTTCTTTGGTCAAAAACCAAAGGACCAATAAGAATACGTTACAATGTTGGGGAACGAGAAGGAACAGGGTGGTACATGGGTAGAACCAGGTTCCTCTCAGAACTCTTAAGAACCACATTTATCCTGTTTACTTTGCAGATGAGGTAGAATATAACGGTAAGAACCACAGACTGCAATTCATGTACATGACAGAGAAGCAAGGGTGGTCTTAAGGGACTCAGCTCCGTGTTTCTGGCGCTGGTAGAAGGGAGAGGGTATCGTGGCAGCGGAGACAACAATTCGATTTGTTGCTCTGGCCCAGTGTTCACTTATGGAAACGCGGTGAGCGGGCAGTAATGGTATATAAGGGAGATAACTCTGTGGCACTCAGCAGTGCTAACACCAGTGTCGCACTGGGATTATAGAGAAAAGATCACATCTTTCCTAGCTCTTAAACTGTCCTGTTCAGTTTATTTATTGTCCGATGCAAAATGGCAAACAGGGAGGTAATTCAGTGACAAAGTGTAACTGACATCTTCGTAGCAGAGCTGCAAAAGAAGCATCTCTCGTCATTTTCGTCTTTCCTTTCTATTTCCTGCCATTAGCATTGTGATTTTTTTTTTTCTTTTTTTTTTTTTTTTTTTTAATCGATTTCTCTCTGATTCTGATTCTCTGCTCCTTGTCTTTTTCACTTAGTTGTTTTCAAGGTCTTCTCAATGTGGGCCTCCTCTCTCTCTCTCTCTCTCTCTCTCTCTCTCTCTCTCTCTCTCTCTCTCTCTCTCTCTCTCTCTCTCTCTCCTCTCTGTGTGTGTGTCAAAACAAGCGTCATTGTCATTCTCTGTCTCTGTCTCTCTCTCTCACTCACTCTCTCTCTCTCTCTCTCTCTCTCTCAAAGAAAAGCTAACGCAAAATTGATAAATAATTTACGTTCTCCATGAGTAACAGGTTCTTATTCCATCAGGACATGCACTTATCTCCCAGCGACAAGCGCGATCTCTCTTCGAGAGAGAGGAAGAGAGAGAAAGGAGAGAGCTGGACGGATTGATAAATAATTACTTTCTCCATGAGTAGGACTCTCTCTCTCGAGCGGAGAGCCGAGCGAGAGACGGGAGAGAGAGAGAGCGGAGGGAGGGGAGAGAAGAGAAAGCTTAGACCGAATGATTGAGGATAATTAGGGCAGATTTCATAAGAGATAGGAGACAGGGCAGATGGGCTTATTCCATCAGGGTGACATGATTAGAGACAGAGGGAAAGAGAGCGAGCGAGGCAGAGAGCACGAGCGAGAGGAGCGAGTCTTTAGTAATCTAATTCTACAATGAAAGCAAACTATTCATAAAAGTACTAATGAGATGGGGGAATGGTAAAGCAGAAGGAAACTTACAAACAAACAAAAAAAACTACAGAGAGAGAGGTCAGAGGAGGGTGGGGAAGAGAGAATGGTAGGTAGGAGGAGGACAAAAGGGTAGTAGACAGAGTGGGAGTGGGGATAAGCAATTTTAACGGAGTAGGCTATATGTTTTGACGATGTATTCAAAGTATGGTTCACAGAAAGGGTCAACATAAGATAAGGCAACAAAAGAAGCATTCTGACAATCAAAACATTCCAAGGAGATGCAAGACAAGCAATTTGAAGCACCAGGGGGGGAAAAAAATGAAAATAAGCACAAATCGGGGGGAGATGCATAATGATGGCCCAGTCACCACGTCGGGGGGGGGGGGGGGGGGGGGGGGGGGGGGGGGGGGGGGGGGGATGTCATATAGATAATAAAATCAAGTCATTCCAACAGACTGTGTGTGTGTGTGTGTGTGTGTGTGTGTGTGTGTGTGTGTGTGTGTGTGTGGAGAGAGAGAGAGAGAGAGAGAGAGAGAGAGAGAGAGAGAGAGAGAGAGAGAGAGAGAGAGTGTCGCATAAGAATACAAGCATACAAGCATAACAACATAATGAAAAGATTGCAGGTAAAAGTAGGAAAAACACACACGTGCGCGCGCGCACACACACATACACACACACACACACACGCGCGCGCGCGCGCGCGCGCGCGCGCGCGTACTCGTATACACATACTTATTAAACGGAATAACATGTGCATTTCAAGTACAAAAACACTTTCTAAATAGTCAGGGTCATACAAAAGGCAAAGAGGGTGTTGGTGGTTGGTGGTGGATTTATGGCGAAGTATGCAAGTATTGGCACATAAGATGGTTGAAATAATGGTGTTTGAAGGTTGCTATGCATTGGTGTTGTTTGGTTGATTCAGGGAGCGCGAGTTCCATTGACAGGAACCTGAATATGTTAAACTGGATTTGAATAAATCAATTCTAGGAACAGGGACATGAAGTTGGGGTAGAGTCCTTGAGGAATTAATTGAGAATCTGTGAACTAATGTTGAGGGTGCCTTCCCAGACACAATCTTGTGCATTATGATCCCTTTGTTGTATTCTAATCTCTCAGACTTAAGGGGAGAACTTGAATCTTTATATAGTCCGAGTCCAGAAGACTACTGCTTTTTAGGAGGACTAATTTGAGTGCTCGCTTGTGTAGGCTTAGCAATGGTTTGAGGGTGTTAGCGCTAGCAGAGTCCCATAGAGTAGATCCATAGTCTATGTATGATTGGATATGAGACTGGAAAAAGAGCTTGCGTGAATGCAGGTCGAGGAAGCGTTTGATTCTGGAGTTGATAAACTTTCTGCGAAATTTTGCTGCACAGTGAGGTTATGTGAGTTTGCAACTAATATTGTTATCAATTGTTATTCCTAGCACTTTGAGGAATGTAACCTGTTCAACTGGTACATTTTTAAGATGTACAGGGAGGGAACTTAATAGTGAGATTTTGTCTTTTTTTTTTGCCTTAGTTGTGATAAGCATGGATTTAGTTTTTTTGAGGGTGAAGTGACATGTGATTTAATTCAGTCAGTCCATTACGAGGTCATTTGCACTTTCTTGTAAAGTTTGTGCAAGAACAGTAACATCAGAATGATTTGTGTGTATTGTTGTATCATCAGCAAAGAGTTCACAGGTGGATGTGATATAGAGAGGTAGATCATTGATGTAAATGGTGAACAGTAAGGGACCCAGGATAGAGCCTTGTGGGACGCCATAGGAAAGTGTTTGAAATGAAGAGAAATTTGTATTAATTTTCACACATTGTTGCCTATTTGTGAGATATGAGCCAAAAAGCGTAAGAGTTTTTGTGGATAAGCCATACAATTTCAATTTTCTGAGAAGAAGGTTATGGTCTATCACATCAAATGCTTTTTTGAAATCAATAAATAGGACACCACAATATCTGTTGTTGTTAATGCTATTTAGCCAGTCATCAACGAGGTTGATTAGGGCTGTGTGGCATGAATGGTTGTGTCGGAACCCGGACTGTCTTGGATGAAGCAAGTGGGTAAGTATTAAGGTGGTGTAATAATGTGTGTTTGTTTATGTGTTTTTCCAAAGGTTTGGGAAAGAGTGGAAGTGATTGAGATTGGTCTGTAGTTTGCAGGGTCTGAGTTTGTCACCTGATTTGTAGATAGGTATGACTTTCGCTTTTTTGAAACTATCGGAAAATGATTTTTGTCGATGCATAAATTGAAGATGTATGTTAACGTATCTGTAATTGCTGGAGCTGCTAGTTTGAGGATTTTGCCATCTAGGCCATCCACCCCGCAGGCACCTGACTGTTTTAGGTGCGTTAGGTAGTGATAAACTTCAAAGACTGTTACTGGTGGAATATAAAGTTCAGACGTGATGTTTTATCTGGCAATATTGTTTCAGTTTTTGAAGGTCGTTTGATCTGGAAGAATCTGTCGTGACAATGTTACTGGCTATAGTGCAAAAGTGGGAGTTCAGCTGTTCGACAGAGATGTCTTTAATTACAGTGATTTGGAAGAAGATTTATTGTTTGTAAGTTCGTTAATAGCTCTCCATACCAATTTTGGGTTCTGGTTTGATGATATTAGTTCTCGATAATATTTCGTTTTTTCTCTGCGCTTCTGTGAATTTATTGCATTTCTCAGTTTTTTAGATTCCTCTTCATAGCCATGTTGTTTAAGCATATCTCTAAGGTAACCTGCCTCCTGTAACTCTTTAGTGTACCATGCCGGCTTAGGATCATGTCGTACTCTAATCGTTTTTAGAGGGGCGTGTTTGTCATATATTTCTGTAAATGTTTTAATCCAAATTCAACAGCAAGATCTGGATGAGTATATGTTGAAAACTGAAGAGAGATTTGAGTTAAGCAAGTCATGCAGAAAATCTTGGTTGTTAAAGTTTGTAAAGCAACGGTAGGTTATTGTCTTGTGTCCCGTTTTTGGGAATTTTTACTCCTTTTTTTGGACCATGTGATACAAATTGGGTAATGATCACTACAGTTTAGAACAGGGACGCAGGCTTCTGCTACGTTAGTTTTATCTGAAATATAAATATGGTCGATAAGTGTCTTCGAGTTTGGTGTGACTCTTGTTGGAGAATCGATGAGTTGATGCAAATTAAATAGGTTGAATGCTTGTGTCCATTGTTTTGCATTTTCAGAAGATCTATGTTAAAGTCTCCAAGTAAAATGATTTCCTTGGATTCTAGCGAGACTGCATCCATCATTGTAATAAATTTGTCGACCCAGTTTACCCTTTCAGATGGGTTCCTGTAACAGAATCCAACCAAAATGGGAGGGTTTTAAAATATGAAAGGGTTTTCCATGATTCCAAATCAGTGTTGATATATCTGATGTCTTGTTAACTGCATGTTGGATATTAAGGTGACAGATTCGGAGTCCTTCTTTGCATGGCCATGCAGACTGGTTCTTGCTCATTCTAGTTGTGTACTGATGTGATGATAATAAGAGACGGCGATTTTGCTCGTTGGGTGACGTTATGATGTGTATT
>JADBJO010002339.1:162459-172459 GCA_016801955.1 Conus betulinus
ACCCACCAGCTTAGACACCTCACTGTTCAGACCTAGTCATTAACGCTGATGAAGATAGTAATTCTCAAGCCCATAATATTGCCCTCACGCGCGGCGTTTTACATCAGCGTCATGAAATCCCCATCTTTCCTGCCTTCCAATCTCCAGGGCAACCCCCCCCCCCACCCCCCCCACCCCACCCCCCTTTCCCTGTCCAGCCTACCACCGTCTAATTTTTTGCTGGATTCTTTAGCTCTCTTCTCCTTCCCCGTCATTTTCTGAATGAGTTTTTCTACCACCTCCGCCCTTTTCCGTTTACATTCTATAACTCGTTAACCTAGATCTCGTCTCCTTCCAGGGGTTTATGGTAGCTGTTTGTATGACTGACTGTCTGTTCGTATATTCCTCGCTATTGTTCTGTCTGTCTGTCTGTTTGTCTCTGTCCCTGTCTCCCTCTCCCTTTCTCTCTGCCCCGCCCCCCTCCCCTCGCCAGTCCTGCGTTGCATTTGTTGGGTTTTTTTATATCGTCTCCTTGTGGTTGTGGTGGCTGTTGTTGTTATTATTATTGTTGTTGTTGTTTGTTGTTGTTGCTCTTCTTCTTCGTCTTCTTCTTCTTCTTCTTCTTCTTCTTCTTCTTCAAACACACACACACACACACACACACACACACACACACACACACACACACGCACGCACGCACGCACGCACGCACGCACACATACACACACACACATGCGCGCGTGCGCGCGCGCATGCACGCGCGCACAGAGAGAGAGAGAGAGAGAGAGAGAGAAAATGGAATTTATTCAGATAGGCCACAGCCCTTTTTAAAGGGGGATCACATCCAAAAACCTGGCATATTAAATATAATAACAACAGCAAAATAGTACACAAATACATGAAGTACAATTTACCACATAGGTGTCTAATGTATAATATACTGATTCAAATATTAACTTCATATTAGGATAGCAATGTTCATGTAACATCGGCGTTTCAGTACATTCGTTAACTAAAACATAACAGCTCGTCTTGACTCTATACAAATACATACACAAATTCCTCAAAATGCCTTGATTTTTATTCGTCATCAGTAGAGTCACACGAAACCGGCATGGATTTGCATAGGTTTTTAAATGGAATATATTTCCTCAGCGCAGGGCAGCAGAAGAACAAAAAGTGTATTTCATCATCATTTGCCTTTTCACAAAGTGGGCAAATTAGACTGCTGTCAGAAACTGCTTTTATACCGTTGACAATGGACTGCTACGTCTGAAACACCAAATCTGAACTTCGTCAGCAATTTTTAATGTCTGTCTATATCAAGTGAAAGAAACATTTGCAATACTGGAATAATTTTAATGTTCTATACCATGAAAACCTCTCGCTTTTCTGAATGTGTTCATGCCAATTTTGCCACCTGTTATCAGCGAGCCTTTGACAAAATACTTTCAAAAAATGTTTTACATCTTCTACACCTGGTTCAGCCATACAAACCCCAAAACAATCAAAAATAATATATTACAAACATCTGAAGCCCACGTGGTTTTACCACATGAAATCTAACCAAAATAACGTTTGACAAGCTTTCAAAGGTAACATGTTATCATCCGTACGTAATATCTTTAGCCAGTATCCAGTACACCGTACACGCGAATTTAGGTAAATAGGATAACGTCCAGTATCTCCATAAGCTAAATCATTAGGTGTTTTAATATGGACTCTTAAAAACGTAAGGCATATAAATGAACCTTTCAATGTGAGCAACAGCAGCATCCAATCCCCGCAGTTCGGCACCATAGAGAGCAATGGGTTGCGCCTGAGTATCAAAAATCTTTAATAATACTTTAAGTGAGTTATTATTCAGTATGTACAATCGTTGCAAAATGAAAAAAAACAACGTATTTCTCGCCCTGCTTGCGAGATCTTTACAAACAGTCACAAAACTAAGTCGGGTAGAAAAATGAATGCCAAGATATTTATAACAATTAACAACAGCCATTTGCTCCCCGTTAAAAGACCATCTTTCTCTTGCCGCAAGATACCTCCCCCCCCCCCCCCCCCTTTTTTTTTTTTTTTTTAATAAAACAATATTGCTGTTTCTCATATTTACCTTTAGTTGCAGCCTAGATGCTGCATTATATTACATTGTTCAACTGGGTCTGAGGGCCAGCTGGGGTTTCCGATAACAAAGCTATATCGTCTGCTAATAACACAATAGATAATTTATCTGTATCTGGACGCAATGTTGCACCATGTCTACCCTTCTCTATAATTTACTGTGCTTATTCGTTGATAAATAAGGAAAATAAAACAAAACAGGACTACACGCATCTCCTTGCTTTACACTTTTTTTTTTTTTTTTTTTTTTTTTTTTTGCAAATCATGTAGACTGTAAAATCTCCACCACACATAAGTCTTGCTTGCTTTTACACAATCATACATGCTCCTAATACATCGGTGTATCTTACCCTTTTTTCCATTCTTCTGAAGTATTGGCCTAAGTAATTTTCTGCATACTGAATCAAATGCCTTTTCGAAATCAATAAAGGCTACGTACAGTTTACGATTCCGTGAAAACTGCTTCTGTATAATTGCCGAGAGTGTAAACATTTGGTCCATAGTTGAACAACCTTTCTTAAAGCCCGCTTGCCACTCACCTGTACTATTACTATGTTCGACCCACTCTTGTAATCTACAGTTAATTATAGGACTATATAACTTACTACTTAAATCACAAAGTAATTTGCCCCTGTAATTGCTTGGGTCATTGATTTAACCTTTCTTGAATAATGGCAATATAATCGATTCTGTCCACTTATCAGGATATATCCCTTTCTCATAAAGGGCAGTGAACAATCTGACAAAGTAGTCAACAACAACAGTTCCAGCATTTTTGAATGATTCACCAATTATACCGTCAGGGCCTGAAGCTTTTCTGTTCTTGAGGGTTTTCTAATTGCAAAGATTACTTCTAATTCTGAGATCGGTCGGTCGAGGCAACCTGCATCGCTATCAGTATCAAGAAAAGTGCTTTCTTCTTCTGTCTCTACTACTTCTTCTTCTGTATCTTTTTCAAGAGGTTCTTTGAAATGCTGATACCAATTATTGACAGATACATTGTTACGGATATTACCTTTTTCTAACGATGTTTTGCGCATACGCTTCCAAAACTCTTGCTGATCTTTTACTGTGTTGACTAAATTGCTCAGTTGGTAGAGCGCCGGACTCGTAATCTCGGTGATCCTGGGTTGCGGGTTCGAATCTCGCCGGGCCGTTTCGGTACAGGGAGATTTTTTCCCTCGGAGTCAACATCGGTTCTGACTCCATTTCCAATACGTGTCTGTCTTCGATTGAGGACTATAAATCGAGGTTCCGTGTGTGAACGCATGCATAACATCTTGCAATCACGTAAAATCCCATCACCAACTTTCGGAAGAGATGACCAGTTTGGCCGTTGGTATGGATGACACGTTACACATAGCATGCACCCTGCGTAAGAAATGGAAAGAATGAAGGAAGTAAGGAAATTGAGTGAACGACATTGCATGATATGGACTGGATGACATGGGAAACGACTGAATGAAGCGCCAGCTGGCAGCTCTTCAGTCGGCACTACTCAGGTAGGCAGCCCGTTGTGTAAACGAGTATGGATTGTAAAACGCTTAGAGCTTGGTCTCTAGCCAAGAATAGGCGCTATGTAAGTATTCATAATAATAATAGTAATATTAACAATAATAATAATAGTAAAGTCGAATTATGCTCTTTCTCCTTCCTCTTGAAAAGGTTCTTATGCTCCCTTCGAGTTTTACAATAGACGTGTCTGTCGTTATCGTCTAAGGTCTTTATAGATATTCTAAGTCTGTCTATGGTCTGTGTGTCTGTGTGTGTGTGTGTCTCTCTCTCTCTCTCTCTCTCTCTCTCTCTCTCTCTCTCTCTCTCTCTCTCTCTCTCTCTCTCTCTCTCTTTGTCCCTTAGCGGGGCAAGGGTCAGATGAAAAAAGCACGTGTTTGCTCATCTGTTACCCTTGGAAATAAAGATCATCATCATCAACATCATCATCATCATCATCATCATCATCATCATCATCATCATCATCATCATCATCATCATCATCATCTCTCTCGCTCGCTCTGTCTCTCTCTTTAACCTTGTCCGCCTCAGTCTCTTGCAATGTTTATTGTGGGCTTTTGTTAGTGTTGTTGTGGTTGATGTTAGTATTGTTGATGTTGTGGTTGATGTTGTTATTGTTCATGTTGTCATTACCCTCATGCTCCCTCTCCCCTCTGCCCCCGCCCCCAGTCCTGAAATACTATTTGTTGTTGTTGTTGTTGTTGTTGTTATCCTCCTCCCTCCTCCCCTCCTCCTCCTCCTCCTCCTCCTCCTCCTCCTCCCTCCTCCTCCTCCTCCTCATTCTCCTAGGTCTACCATCGTTAACACTTCGCGTTTCTAACCTGGTAATAAATGCTGATGACGATCGTAACTCTCTTGCCCATTACACCGACGTCACACGGGCGTTACATCAATGGTAATAAATGCCGATGACGATCGTAACTCTCTCGCCCATTACACTGACGTCACACGGGCGTTACATCAATGGTAATAAATGCCGATGACGATCGTAACTCTCTCGCCCATTACACTGACGTCACACGGGCGTTACATCAATGGTAATAAATGCCGATGACGATCGTAACTCTCTCGCCCATTACACTGACGTCACACGGGCGTTACATCAATGGTAATAAATGCCGATGACGATCGTAACTCTCTCGCCCATGACACTGACGTCACACGGCGTTACATCAATGGTAATAAATGCCGATGACGATCGTAACTCTCTCGCCCATGACACTGACGTCACACGGGCGTTACATCAATGGTAATAAAATGCCGATGACGATCGTAACTCTCTCGCCCATGACACTGACGTCACACGGGCGTTACATCAATGGTAATAAATGCTGATGATGATCGTAACTCTCTCTCTCGCCCATGACACTGACGTCACACGGGCGTTACATCAGTGGTAATAAATACTGATGATGATCGTAACTCTCTCGCCCATGACACTGACGTCACACGGGCGTTACATTCTCCAAGCCAATTTCCTTTTTTTTTTTTTTTTTTTTAACCAGCCTACCGCGTCTAGTGCCTGCCGGGTTCCTTGGCTCTGCTACTTCCCCGTCCTCTTCTGAGCGAGGTTGCTACCACCCGCACCCTGTGGCTTTTACGTTGTAATCTCGTTAACCTCCATCTCAGCTCCTTTCACGGGTTGATGGTCGCCGTTTGTATGAGGAGATGTTGGTCTGTTCATTTGCCTTTCCCTCCCTCTGTCTCTGTCTTTCTGTCTCTGTCTCTGTCTTTCTGTCACGCTGTCTTTGTCTCTGATCTGTCTCTTTTTTTTCTGTCTCCGTCTGTGTCTGTCTGTCTGTCTGTCTGTCTCTCTCTCTCTCTCTCTCTCTCTCTCTCTCTCTCTCTCTCTCTCGCTCTCTCTTTTTCTTCCCCCTCGTCCCTCTCCCTCTTTCTTTCTCTGTGTGTCTCTCTCAAATCAAGACTCTTTGATTACAACACGGTCTAGAGTCAAAATCTTAGCAACATTTTATCAAACAAAAGAATCGCACACATTTTTTTTAATGTTGGCGAAATATGTAACAGAAGCTCTAGAGATACGGAAGAAAATTATGAACGAATAGAAGTTCATAATATTAAAGGAATGTCATAGGTATGTTTTTTGATGTTTAGAATACTTAGTTGACGTTTAAGCTTGATGGTTTAGTCACTGGTTCTCATAATATCAAGCCTGATGATTGTTTGTACAGAGAATGTGTGTGAGTGGGAAGAAGGGAAGATGAGGGTATGAATGCGTGCGTGCAGGTCAATGGGAGATAGGATAGATCAGAGTGCGTGTGTGCAGGGAATAGTTGTTGTGTGATCGTAATTATGTGCCAGGACAAAGACAAGAAACACAAATGACTGATGGAAATGGAAATCATTTCTTGATATTGTTTTAGCTGTGCAGACACTTAATTTGCGGTTTTTGCTTTTTTTTTTTTTCTTCTCTGCAAAAAAAAAAAGAAAAAGAAATCAGTGTACCCCCCTGACATGAAGGCTGTTGGCCAATGTCAGTAAAAGATGTCTGATGTCTGTCTGTCTGTCTGTCTGTCTGTCTGTCTCTCTCTCTCTCTCTCTCTCTCTCTCTCTCTCTCTCTCTCTCTCTCTCTCTCTCTCTCTCTCTCTCTCTCTCTCTTTCAGTCCTACAGTCCTTTTGTCACTTTTCGTGTTGTTGTTCCTATGATTGTTGTGGTGGCTGCTATTGTTGTTGTTGTTGTTGTTGTTGTTGTTGTTGTTGTTGTTGTTAATCTCTTCTTCTTTCTTCTTCTTCTTCTTCTTCTCTTCTCTCCTCCTCCCTCCTCCTTCATCCAGGTCCAATAGCCTTGGCCATTCACTACCCTGACTGAGGCATTTGGGTGACGAAGATCATAACTCTTCCAACTGTAACACTGCCCCCCCCCCCCCCCCCCCCCCCCCCCCCCCCCCCCCCCCCCCCCCCCCCCCCCCCCCCCCCTCGCGACACATCAGCCCCATGAAATACATCGTCTTTCCAGTCTGGAATCCCCATGGGATCTTCCATTTCTCCACAGTCTCTCCCGCTGAGCTCTTGCCAGATTATTTTTCTCTGCTCCTTTCCCGTCATGTTCTAACACCACCCCCCCCCCCCCCCCCCCCCCCCCCCCCTTTCCTTTTGCTTTCTTGGTATCGTAAAACCTGGGTCTCATCACCGTTCACAGGTTTAGGATCACTCGATGTGCGCTTGGCCTCTCTCACTCTCTCTCTGTCTCTCTGTCTGTCTGTCTGTCTGTCTGTCTCTCTCTCTCTCTCTGTCTCTCTCTCTCTCTCTCTCTCTCTCTCTCTCTCTCTCTCTCTCTCTCTCTCTCTCTCTCTCTCTCTCTCTCTCTTCCTGGGGAGAGGGGGGCGTGAACCGCGGCTTGCATCGTGCGGGTCGCTGTTGACACTGTGGCATTGTTTGTGTCAACACTGAAGGCCTGATGTTGAGCTGGACCCTGTACCTTTGTCAGCAAGTACTGAAGACACCCTGCCGTCAACCCCTCCGGTCTTCAGGGAGTCGTGTGACTGTTTTGTCAGTACACATCAACTTCCTGTTGAAAAAGGCCACAGAGGAAACTGCCAAGCGTGTCGCCATGCTGACCTTGCGAACCAGAGCTGCCGGTGTAACCCTAGGCTTGCTCCACACGCTGGTGTTCTGGGGCAGTTTGCTTCTCTTCGCTGTGGCGACGTCGAGCGGAACCCTGGACCCACCGGCGTGCGGCAGTGGAGGATGAGCAGCCAGAGTGCCACGACAGGACGGAGGACCAGCACGGACAGGACTGGGGCTTCTCTGGACGCCGGGCAGACGACTGTTTTCTGCCCAGCAACCCACCATGCCAGACCTGGTGAACACGCTGGACTGTAAGTTGACCGAAAATGTAAAACTGTGTAAAGGACCTTCGTGGCCACTTTTTGACATGCACAAAGGGGTGTGATGATCTGAGGGAAGTGGTGGGGGATTCGAGAAAAAACTTGGACCTGGCGAAGGAAAACCCTGAGCTTTTAGCTAAGGTAGAGCAGCTAGAGAGAAAATCGGATGACTTTTGAATGTCGGTTCAAGCGCAATAATGTAGTTTTTTTATATGTGTCCTCAGACATCAAAATGACACAAATGAACAGTGCGAAGCAAAGGACATGTCCTGGTTACTGACTGATTGGACATAGGACGGGGAGTTGAGTTTGACTGGGTTCACAGATTAAATGCGAAACCCCATTCCCCCATCATAGCCTACTGCTCCTCTTACAAGATCAGGTTCGAATTCTTATGGCCAAAGCGAAACCGAAGGGGCAGGAATTTTTTGTGGGAGAAGATTTCTCTTTTCATGTCTGGAGATCAGACGTGGCTTCTCTCCCTATCTCAAAAAGCCAGAGCCGAGGGAAAAAAGTTTCAATGATTTTCGATCATTCGTATGGGTGGTTATTTGAGTACAAGAGAAAGGTGGTTGTATGATCGCGTCTCTGTGCCCATTGTGAATGCTTATAAATATTTGGATATACTTTTCTCTACACGTTTGAGTTTTGCTGGTGCATGCAAGGATCTTGCAAGCAGGGCCAAATATACGTTGCTCTGTAGTATGAAAAAAAAAGCTGTATATCCTCAATAATACGTCTTTTCATGTATTTCCCAAGTTGTTTGGTAGTCAGGTTTAGCTAATCGTACACACTGGGTCTGAATGATGGCGGTTAGATAGCGCTGCCCGTATACTGTGGATCAGTGCACCTTTTCGCATTAGAAGGATGTGGACAGGCGAACGCCAAATGATCTTATTTATGGTGAGACGAATAGATTCCCTATGTCTATAGTTTCAGCAGTTAAATGTATCCGCTATTAGTTGAAAATGCTTCATATGGAAATCACAAATTGCCATGCAAAGGTTATAACATTTTACATGGCTTTAAAGCTAGAGAAGTATACTATGACCAAGTTCAGGTTTGAAATATTAGAATTAGTAATTCACAAGTTCAGATACAAAATCATTGTTGATGACAATTACTTGTGCCCGCTGTTGTAAACAGTCTCCAGAAAATTGAATTTTGTTCCCTGCTGTCCAGCCCTTAGAAAACACTAGAACTGAATTAATTCAGCCTTAATTTTATAGACAACCTTCACTATCTAAATTGGCTATACTGATGTCGTCAACCTCATCAGAAGGTGTTCGAAATTTGTCTTTGTTTTTGCATTAGGCATTTAGATTTAGAGAAACAGCTGCCTCTGATGTTTTAAATTAGTTGTTTTTTGGTATGCTTTGCAGTCATAAGTATTTATCTCATATAATATATTATGCTCACTCATCCCTTCGTAAGGGGCTAAGGCCTGTATGAATAAAACATATCTCTCTCTCTCTCTCTCTCTCTCTCTCCTCTCTCTCTCTCTCTCTCTCTCTCTCTCTCTGTCTCTCTCTCTCTCTCTCCCTCTCTCTCTCTCTCTCCCTCTGTGGTGTAGTCTGTTGTGTGTGTTGTCCCTCTGTCTCTCTGTCTGTCTCTCTCTCTCCCTCCCTCTCTCTCTCTAACTCTCTGTCTCTAGTCTGTCTCTTCCTCTCTCCCTCTCTCTCTCTGTCTCTCTCTCTCTCTCTCTCTCTCTCTCATCTCCTTCTCTCTCTCTCTCTCTCTCTCTCTCTCTCTCTCTCTCTCTCTTCGGACTCACTCAGGCGTTATATCAACGTCATAAAATTTCCTGGCTTCGAACACCAAGGTAACTTTCTTGTTCGCCAGCCTTCTCCGTCTCTTTGTTGACCAGCCTTCTCGTCCGTCTCTTTGTTCACCAGCTTTTTCTCCGTCTCCAGCCTTCACCAGCCTTCTCCGTCTCTTGTTCACCAGCCTTTCTCCGTCTCTTTGTTCGCCAGCCTTCTCCGTCTCTTTGTTGACCAGCCTTCTCCGTCTCTTTGTTCACTAGCTTTCTCCGTCTCTTTGTTCACCAGCTTTCTCCGTCTCTTTGTTCACCAGCTTTCTCCGTCTCTTTGTTCACCAGCTTTCTCCGTCTCTTTGTTCACCAGCCTTCTCCGTCTCTTTGTTCACCAGCGCCTTCCAGCTCTTCTACCAGTCTCCGTGTTGTGCATGGTTCCTTTGCTCTGCTCCTTTCCTGTCATCTTCTGAACCAGCTCTCTACCCCCCACCCCCTTGCTTTTACATTCTAAACCTCGTTAACCTTGATCTCACTCCTTTCACGGCTTGATGGGGGCGCCTTATATGATTGGGGTTTTGTCTATTTGTTTGTCTTTCCCTCTCTCTCTATCTCTGTCTGTCTGTCTGTCTGTCTCTGTCTGTCTGTCTCTCTCTCTCTCTCTCTCTCTCTCTCTCTCTCTCCTCTCTCTCTCTCTCTCTCTCTCTCACCTCCCCTCAGGCAGTCTACATTGTTGTTGTTTAGTTTCTTGTGCTGTTGTTCCTATGGTTCCTTTCAGGAGGTTATAATCGC
>JADBJO010002339.1:177459-179959 GCA_016801955.1 Conus betulinus
CGAGGAGCAGGAGAGGAGCCCTCCACGAGGCCCCGGCCCCAAGTGTAAGCGAGGAAGCATGGAGGAGGAGGAGACTAGACTACAGAAACAGATAGGGATTAGAGGCGGGTAAGGAAAAAAGAGAGAGAGGAGAGTGAGACCAACAGCAGAGGAGAGAGAGAGAGACAGACAAGACGAGAGACAGAGAGGAGAGAGCAGAGGCGACCGAGTGGAGGGACGCAGGAACGAGGGAGCGTGCGGGGTAAGCTGGAGAGCTGACAGGAGATGAGAGAGAGAGCGAGAGGAGAGACGAGACGAGAGAACGAGAGAGAGAGAGAGAGAGGCTGAGAAGTGGATGGAGAGAGCCATGTTTTGAGCATCTGAGAGAAGAGAAGAGAGGCAAGACATACATTCTGAAGACCGGTGGGACGGAGACAGAGAGAGACAGAGACAGACAGACAGACAGACTCACGAGGACAGACAGAGTCAGTCTTAACTGAATTACCTATTCATGGAAACACAATTCTACTTGGCGTAATTACGCCTAGATTTGTGGAACTTGAAACTATTCATTCTTTACTTTCCATACTTGCATTAATGATTATTACTCTCTTTGGGGACTGAACGCTAATTTGCGACTTGAATAAACTGAATGTTTGAAAAAAAAAAAAACGTTTTCTGTACTTTTCGAATGGTTAATTTTTCGCCCAAAGATGCATTGTTTGGGCTATTACTTTATCATGCGCACGCGCACGCGTGTGTGTGTGTGTGTGTGTGTGTGTGTGTGTGTGTGTGTGTCCGAGAACATATGACTATGTACATACGCACACGCAGATGTGTTTTGCGCAAGAATACATGTTATTAAAGAACTGATGCAGTGCGGTGTCTTCTTTGCGTCCCAAGCCCACCACCTCTTGCCTCGTCACTGCTAACCACATAACACACTACAGTCGGGTGCCTGTAGCTCTTGTGCATACAAACATGATGCACACTAGGCTGTGGTGGGGAAAAAAGAAAAAGAGAGATAAAGTGGAAGGGGGTGAGGGGTTGTGCATCCTCCCTCCCACCCTCGCTCTCTACTCCCTCCTCCACCCTCCCCCCTCAATCCCCCCCCACCACCTTCCTCCCGCTTTCCCCGTGCTCTCCTCGTCAGCCCAGCTCCTCCATGTCGGGTGTGCAGGAGCAGCCAGCACACGGGCAGGAGGAGACCTGGCCATCTCCTCACTCGGTGACGGCAATTGGGGACAGCCATTCACACGTGAAAAGTGACATTTGGGGGAGAGAGAGAGAGAGAGAGAGGGCTGTCCGCTACTGCCCATCGCTGACTGCCCCCTCAGTGACTTCATTCCATTCCGCCTCCATTCACGTGTGTGTGTGTGTGTGTGTGTGTGTGTGTGTGTGTGTGTGTGTGTGTGTGTGGTGTGTTTCTCTGTTTCTGTCTCTCTTTCTGTCTCTGTGTCTCTGTTTGTGTCTCTTCTCTCTCTCTGTTTGTGTGTCTTTCTCTCTCTTGCCTGTCCTTTCTCTCTCTCTCCCTCTCGTCTGTCTCTGTCTCTTGTCTTTAATGCCTCTCTGTCTGTGTGCTCGTCTGTGCCTCTCTGTCTGCCTGTGTCTCGTCTGTGCCTCTCTGTCTGCCTGTGTCTCGTCTGTGCCTCTCTGTCTGCCTGTGTCTCTCGTCTGTGCCTCTCTGTCTGCCTGTGCCTCGTCTGTGCCTCTCTGTCTGCCTGTGCCTCGTCTGTGCCTCTCTGTCTGCCTGTGCCTTGTCTGCTGCCTCTCTGTCCTGCCTGCCTGCCTCACGCCTGCCTCTCGTCCTGTCTGCCTGTGCCTCGTCTGTGCCTCTCTGTCTGCCTGTCCTGTCCTGTGTCTGTGTTCAGTATGCCTCTGTTTGTGTCTGCCTCTGTCTCTTTACCTTACGTCTATCTGTGTGTGTGTGTGTGTGTGTGTGTGTGTCTGTGTGTGTCTGTCCGCGTCTGTGTGTGTGTGTGTGTGTGTCTGCCGAGTCTCTCTGTCTCTCGCGCGCTATCTGTGTGTGTGTGTGTGTGTGTGTGTGTGTGTGTGTGTGTGTGTGTGTGTGCGTGTGTGCGAGCGAGGAACAGTGATGTGTGTTATATTCAGTGTGTGTGTGCGCCGCGCGACCGCTAGCCACAGTGATTGTTTATTCAGTTTTTAGACCATGCCACCAAAGTGGTGAATATGCTACAATTGACTCGAAACTCATTCGTGTGTTAACGTATGCATTTCTTTTAGCAGGAAAAGTCGTTTCACAGGCGTCTGAAAGTATGGCGGATTTATTAAGTGATGGAATCTGCGGAATATTTGTCTACTTTTCAAGGTGGATTCATTTTGGAGATCAATCTCGTTCTTCTTTTTCAGACTCCTCAGTCGTAAAACATGTCTTTCCAGGCGCGATCCATCTCCTGTTAGGCTCAGCATATTTGGCAATTTCAGAATTATTTTACCAATAAAAACAAAAACAACAATAACAATAATAATGATAATATAGTAAGTATAATAATAATAATTG
>JADBJO010002339.1:189959-192459 GCA_016801955.1 Conus betulinus
GGAACACACACACACACACACACACCACACACACACACACACACACACACACACACACACACATACACACACAGACACACACATACACACACACACGCACGCACGCACGCACGCACGCACGCACACACACACACACAGAGAGAGAGAGAGAGAGAGAGAGAGAGAGAGAGAGAGAGAGAGAGAGAGAGAGAGAGAGAGAGCGTAAGAAAACCACAAACATGTGTTTTGACTCCAAGCTAATCCAGGGGAAGATGTTCATTAGTTGCGTAAACTCGGGATGTGGGACAGCCCAAATGTAATCCCAACACTAAGACTGCAGAGTAATTCCCCCTCTTTGCTGTTTTTATCTCCTTGTCAGTAATCCTTTTCTATCGCTCTCCTGTTCCGCCTTAGAGCGCGCATCGTGTCATACATGTGACAATTGTAGTCATCGTCATCTCCCTGAGGTCGGTGGTGAACTTTGAGATTCTTCTTCTTCTTCTTCTTTCTTCTTCTTCTTCTTCATGATAGATAGATAGATAGATAGATAGATAGATAGATAGATAGATAGATAGATAGATAGATAGATAGATAGATAGATAGATAGATAGATAGATAGATAGATAGATAGATAGATAGATAGATAGATAGATAGATAGATATTCTTCTTCTCCTCCTCCTCCGTCTTCTTCTTCTTCTTCTTCTTCTTCTTCTTCTTCTTCTTCTTCTTCTTCTTCTTCTTCTTCTTTCTTCATGTAACAGAGAGAGATAGTCAGATAGACAGACAGATAGATAGATATTCTCACCTCCTTCTCCTCCTCCTCTTCCTCCTTCTCCTCCTCCTCCGTCTTCTTCTTCTTCTTCTTCTTCTTCTTCTCTTTCTTCTTCTTCTTCTTCTTCTTCTTTCTTCTTCTTCTTCTTCTTCTTTTCCGTCGTCGTCGTCGTCGTCGTCGTCGTCGTTGCTATAACTTGACTTGCTTTAGTCCATGATATTCATTACCACGTTGTGATCTTATTTTGTGCTTTAGTAGGAAGTAATAGAATAGCAAGGGCAGAATGAAAAACTAAAGTAATAACATGTTTGTCCTCTCTCTCTCTCTCTCTCTCTCTCTCTCTCTCTCGCTCTCTCTCTCTCTCTCTCTCTCTCTCTCTCTCTCCCAGCAACCCCGACATCATTCTCCGATTACCTCACTCCTTACCTAATCTCGCCTGTGCAGGATACCTTTCGTGTTGACAGCGTCAAAGACATACGCCGAGGTCTCTCACGGGTCTGGCACCCGACGAAGTTCTGGTGGCAAGAGAATCAAGCAGGAGGGGGGCGCAGGCATACCTGGGATAGTCAGAGGAACAGGTAGAACACATCACCAGGTATCCTCATTGAGTGCAGCGGCAGTGTGACTGTCGTTTGCTGACTGTAAAACCATCGAGTTGTTTTTTTCTGTACGTAAAGAGACTACAGCGAACTGTTCTGACCCTTGAGACGTTGCTGCCATGGGGTTCACCATCTGACTCACAGTGAGCCTGTAAGAGTTTGCTCTCGTCCTTCACTGAGCCTGTAAGGGTTTGCCCTCGTCCTTCATTGAGCCTGTGAGGGTTTGCCCTCGTCCTTCACTGAGCCTGTAAGAGTTTGCTCTCGTCCTTCACTGAGCCTGTAAGGGTATGGCCTCGTCCTTCATTGAGCCTGTAAGGGTTTGCCAACGTCCTTCATTGAGCCTGTAAGGGTATGACCTCGTCCTTCATTGAGCCTGTGAGGGTTTGCCCTCGTCCTTCATTGAGCCTGTAAGGGTTTGCCCTCGTCCTTCATTGAGCCTGTAAGGGTATGGCCTCGTCCTTCATTGAGCCTGTAAGGGTTTGCCCTCGTCCTTCATTGAGCCTGTAAGGGTTTGCCAACGTCCTTCATTGAGCCTGTAAGGGTTTGTCCTCGTCCTTCATTGAGCCTGTAAGGGTTTGCCAACGTCCTTCATTGAGCCTGTAAGGGTTTTTGCCCTCGTCCTTCATTGGGCCTGTGAGGGTATGACCTCGTCCTTCATTGAGCCTATAAAGGTTTGTCCTCGTCCTTCATTGAGCTTATAAAGGGTTTGCCCTTGTCCTTCACTAAGCCTGTAAGGTTTTGCCCTCGTCCTTCATTGAGCCTGTAAGGGTTTGCCCTCGTCCTTCATTTGGCAGCCGAAGGGAAGTAAACGTGCTTACCGTAGTAGGCTACACCGACAGTTTGGCACCTTTGAGAAAGGAATGGGCGTCCTTTGTTCTGTTCTGGAATCGTTTGCAGGCACTTGGCAGTAGGTAGGATGGTGGGGAGGGGAGGGGATAGATCTGCAATCCCGCCCCTCGGGTAGTCCTCCCCGCTCCGCGTTTCCACTCCTCTTCATCACCCCACCTACATTTTCTGTTTCCAGCCCAGTGCCAAGAGAAAAAAAGCATCTTAAAAGAGTTCATTTCAAAACACTACACCACACACACACACACACACACACACACACACACACACACACACACACACCACACACACACACGTTTTCGT
>JADBJO010002339.1:219959-227459 GCA_016801955.1 Conus betulinus
AGCGAGACTCACTGGTCAAAGCAGCAACAAATACAGGCGTTTGCCAACACCTTTAGGGGTCAGCGAGACTCACTGGTCAATGCAGCACAAATACAGGCGTTTGCCAACACCTTTAGGGGTCAGCGAGACTCACTGGTCAATGCAGCAACAAATACAGGCGTTTGCCAACACCTTTAGGGGTCAGCAAGACTCACTGGTCAATACAGCAACAAATACAGGCGTTTGCCAACACCTTTTGAGGAAATGAGATTACCTTCTGTAGTGCCACACTTGCCAGACCAAACTGTCAATTTTTCAACACAAAAGAGGCAGCCTCAGAGCTGTCCATTTCTCAACACAAAAGAGGCATCCACAGAGCTGTCCATTTCTCAACACAAAAAGATGCAACCACGGAGCTGTCCATTTCTGAACACAAAGAGCAGCATGGAAGAAAGTGGCAGCCACAGAGCTGTCCATTTCTCAACACAAAGAGCCGCATGGAAGAAAGTGGCAGCCACAGAGCTGTCCATTTCTCAACACAAAGAGCAGCATGGAAGAAAGTGGCAGCCACAGAGCTGTCCATTTCTCAACACAAAGAGCAGCATGGAAGGAAAAGAGGCAGCCAGCGCGGTATGGTTTTTTTGTCAGAACAAAAGAGGCAGCCAGAGCGGTATGGTTTTTGTCAGAACTGATTTGGCTGTCAATGTACCAACAAACACAGGGGTGTCTAGTAGAGGTAGCATCTCTGGTGGGGTGCATACCAAGTCCTTCTTAGGGCTGCACATCCATCTTTGGTCCTCATTCAGCTCTCACCTGGAGCTCCCCGTAGCTATTAGCGTACGACCACAGCCACACCCAGGCCAACAGCTTTAGCAGGAAAACCCATTTGGCCAGGAAACCCGCGCCAGCAAGAAAGAGCAGGTCTCCTGCATTGCCTGTCCAAGGTGTCACCGCACATTCCGTGCATGCATCAGCTTGATCAGCCACCTGCACATCCACAAATTATCCCCCCACCCCCCCACCCACCCCCTCAACCCCAAGACGACTGAAGTGGTTCTCATCGATTCGAAGGACGAACCACATTAACAAACATATGAGTTTGAAAACAAGCTGAAAGAGAAAGTGGTGTTGTGTTTTGTCTGAACAGACTCTCTTTTCAATGCATCAACAAACACAGAAGTTTCAAAACAACGTGAAGGAGAACATTACACTCTCAATGGTATTGGGCTTGCCCGAACGAAGTTTCTTGTCAATACATCAACAAACACAGAAGTTTCAAAACAACGTGAAAGAGAAAAGGGCACTCTGAATGGTATTGGCTTGTCAGGGCAGAGTTTGCTATCAATACATCAATAAACAATTTGAAAGACCACGATACAGAGATAAACCTTGGGTGGTCTGGAGTTTGCCAGACTCTTCTTCTTCTTCTTCTTCTTCTTCTTCTTTTTCTTCTTCTTCTTCTTCTTCTTCTACACTACACACACACACACACACACACACACAACCTCTCTCTCTCTCTCTCTCTCTCTCTCTCTCTCTCTCTCTCTGTGTGTGTGTGTGTGTGTGTGTGTGAGAGAGAGAGAGAGAGAGAGAGAGAGAGAGAGAGAGAGAGAGAGAGAGCGATTTGTGAAGCATGTAAGATCAGACCTGTGTATATGTGTTTGTACTCACATTCTTCATTCTCAGTGCGCGAACAACCATAGGAGTAAGGAAAACCATTTGTGAGGGTAACATCAAATGTCCTACCAGGGGTGCCATTGTGTCATTCCAGTCATATGTCTAGCTGAGAAATAAATGAAAACAAATCAGCACGAACTTTTTTACTTGAGCTACATAGATCAACTGTGACACAAACAACAACTACATGGGTTGCAAAAGGAAGATGCCTTACCATAAACAGTCTATTTTGAGTCATGATTCACACACACACACACACACACACACACACACACACACACACACACACACACACACACACACACACACACTTACACACTCACACACACACACACACACACACACACACACACACACACACACACACATACACACGTGAACACACACACACACACACACACACACACACACACACACACACACACACACACACACACACACACACACACCACACACACACGCCCACACACACACACCTCACACACACAAACGTTCGGGCGCGCGCACACACGCACGCACATACACACTCATACACGCACGCACGCATGTATGTAGGCACGCACGCACGCACGAACTCACGCACACACGCACGCACGCACGCACGCACGCACACACGCCTTTGAAAAAGCCTTTGTTGCGCGAACTGGAATTCTGTCAATTATCTCCAGAATGGAATTGTCTAATGTCTCCTTTCTATCTGATAGGAAAACAATTCATGTATCCTTTCCATCTGATTGGAAACAGTTCATGTATCCGATCTGAGAGTAAACAATCAGTCATGGTAAATAATCAAACATGTAAACTTGTTAGATATGGATTACCACGGGGATCTATCTTGGGGAACCCTTTTGTTCTCTATCTGTGCAAATGACTTACCTTGCTTTCTTAAAAGTTTTTTGTAAAATGTTTGCAGCTGATACATGCTCATCTATGTGATTCTGATGCTTATTAACTTACAAGGGAACTCGAAGATGACATTGAAAGACACATTAATTGGACCCAACTAACCAGCCGCCGTGGCGAAGTGGTCAGCGTCGCGGACTCCCGGCTGGGAGGTCGTGGGTTCGAATCCCATCAGAAGTCATGTGGGTGTTTCTGCCCCGACCGGCTCCTGCCCAGAGTTGAGTTTGCTACGGGCTCAGTTGGGAAGACTGGGACCACACAGTCGAGTTTCATCCACTTAATGGATGCGTTTCTGAGAGTGTTGCTCAAATTTCCTGACCAACACTGCAGGTGCCTGTATCTCTCGGCCTGGTTGACGCCGGGATATATTATGAAAGGAAGCGTAGAGTACAGCCCTGTCATGTAGTCTCAGACCGAAATGGAATTCCGTAGCATCATCTTAATCATCCTCTCATTCTCATTAATCAGCATTTAAAAAAGTTGTCTCAAGTTCTGTGGCCCTTCATACCCTGCTCTCATAGTGATCTCAGTTTTGATGTGTCCACTCCACGTCTGTGGTCTTGGTTTGGTTCCGTTGTAGTCACCGGTATCGGCGAGTCCATGGGGGCTGTCGTTGGACGGACGTGGTGGCGCCCTCCGGAGGGAGAGCTCACTCACGCAGGTTCTCCGACTAAGCAATTATTGTCGTCAGTAGGGGGCTTAGTAGGTGGTGTCCTGCGTATGTTAGATCAGAACAGGCGCCACTGAACACCACCGAAGTGACTCAGCAGCAGTACAGTGTCTCCTCCGGTGGGTTGCTCTCTCGACGACTTGACATTGACTGCTCCCTATGGATTGCCGGTGCCGGCTGCGGCGGGGGCCGACGGGCTGTGGACAGGTGGACAGGGTCGGAATGAGCGGCGTGGGTGCACTGCCTCTGAAGTTGCGCAGAGGTTGGGATTGGAAAAAAAAAATTGGGACCCAACTAAACCTCGTGTCAAAAAAATACATTTGGGGAAGTAACTCTGTTAGTGCGTACCTTGATTATTTCCCCTGCACTGAAGGATTGTGCAGGTTCCATTCGAACTTGGGAAAGGCCTGCATTTCCCCGGGTGCTATTGTAGAGGATGCTGAAGACGCTGGGAGAGGCCTGCATTTCCCCGGGTGCCATTCTAGAGAATGCTGAAGACGCGAGAGTCTGTACTGTTTAGTACTTAGCTCGTTGCCCAGGTTCAGTGCAGAAGAGGTGAAAAGGCCGTCGCTCTGGAGACTGGAACCCTGGGTGTGGGATTCTACTTCTTAGGTAGAAATACCGTCCACCAAACTATCAGACCAGGATGATCTTTGCTGCATTTTGCTTCCACATCTATTATGTGTTTTCCCCTCATTATCTGGTCACTGTTCAGTTTAACAGAGTTCTCGCTATATGTCTCCGGACTTCTTTGCATTTTCAATGAAGTTATCTTTGAACACATGTCGGTATTGTTTTACTCTAGGGGCGTGCGTGCGTGTGTGTGTGCGCGCGCGCGCGCGCGCGCGCGCGCGCGTGTGTGTGTGTGTGTGTGTGTGTGTGTGTGTGTGTGTGTGGGTGTGTGTGTGTGTGTGTGTGTGCTGCTTTGAACTTCTTGAGAACTGAAGAACAGCTGTTGAAGATGAACAGCTTGTTTCGACACAACAGTCATTGACATAACCTTGCATCTTTTACTCCTGAGTGGTATCCCGATTCGAATAGCATTCTGAGCGATCGCTGTCTCTCGTTTTCTGTCTTTGTCTCTCGATTGTCTGTTTTGCCTGTCTTTGTCTCCGTCTCTTCTCCTCTCTTGCTTTCTGTCCCTTCTGTATACTCTGTCTGTCTCTCTCTCTCTCTCTCATCTCTCTCTCTCTGTCCTCTCCTCTCTCCTCTCTTCTGTGTGTGCTGCTCTCTCTCCTCTCTCTCTCTCTCTCTCTCTCTCTCTCTCTCTCATCTCTCTCTCTCTCTCTCTCTCTCTCGTCTGTGTGTGTGTGTGTTGTGTGTGTGTGTGTGTTGTGTGTGTGTGTCTATGTGTGTTGTCTCCCTCTTCTTGTCTGTGTGTCTGTGTCTGTTTCTGTCATGTCTGTCATTGTCTGTCTGTCTCTGCATCTCTACCTCTGTCTGTGCCTGTGTCTCTGTTTCTCTCTCTCTCGCTCTTCTCTCTCTCATCTCTCCGTCTCTCTCCCTCTCTCTCCTCTGTCTCCTCCTCCTCTCTCTTCGTCTCTCTCTCTCTTCTTCTCTCTCCCTCTCTCTCTCTCTCTCTCTCTCTCGTCTCGCTCTCTCTCTCTCTGTCTTCTTCCTCTTCTCCTCTCGTCTCGCCCCCTTCTCCTCTGTCTGACTCTCCTTCTCTCTCTCTCTCCCCTCTCTCCTCTCCTCTCCGCATCTCTCTCCCGTTCTCTCATCTTTTCTCTCTCTCTCCCCCCTTCCTCTTCCCTCTTATCTGTCCCTCCTCTCGCGCCCTCTCGTCTCTCTCTCTCTCCCTCTCTTTCTCGCCCTCTCCTTCTCCCCTCTCCTCTCTTCTCTTCCCTCTCTCAAAAAAATCCTCTCTCTCTCTATCGCTCTCTCTCTCCTCTCTCCGAGTCCTCTCTCTCTCTCCTCCTCCGTCTCCCCTCTCTAAAAAAGAGATATCTCTCTCGCGCTCTCTCTATCCCTCTCCCCCCCATCCTATCTCTCTCTCTCTCCTCTCTCTGCTCTCTCTCCTCCCTCCATCTCTCTCTCTCTCTCTCTCTCTCTTCTCTCTCTCATAGCACATCACCTCCCACGTCTCGTATGGCGAGTTTCTCCTCTCTGACAGTGAAGATGTATAACACGGCTTGCTTCTCCAGGCGGCTTCCTGAACATCTGTCCCAGTATGACGCCCCCCCCCCCCCCCCCCCCCCCCCCATCTCCACTACCCCAACCCCCTCAGCTACCCCCCCGCCCCCACCCCCTGCCCTCCTCCTCCCTCCTCATCCGTCATGACAGGTTTTGGCTGTCCCTGTATCATCACACCCAGCGGCTTCAAAACAACTTGTGAAGAAAATCACTGTGAAGTGATGTTGATGATGATGATGGGGTGGGTGGGTGGGTGGGTGGGGGGGGGGGGGCGTGAAACGAGGAAGAAGGAGGAGGAAGTAGAAAAAGAAAAACAAAACAACAAAAGAAAAAGAGGCGGAGAAGGAAACAAGGGGTGTAACGAAGGAAGAAAGGGAGAAAAGGAAATATTCTCTCTTTTGTTTTAAGACAAAGCAAGTTACAGGGATGGAGAATGTATGAAGGAGGGAGTAATAGAGTGAAAATGAAAGATGGAGGAAGCACACAGAAGGGGTGGGAGGAGAAAAAGAGGGAGAAAAAAAATAGAGGGGAACATACAGGAAAGGTATATCACACACACACACACACACACACACACACACACACACACACACACACACACACACACACACACACACACACACACACACACACACACACACTAACACTAACACACACTAACACATTAACACGGGCTCGCTTTCGCATGCAATAAGAGAGATATAGGAGAGAGAGAGAGAGAGAGAGAGAGAGAGAGAGAGAGAGAGAGAGGAGGAGAGAGAGAGAGAGACAGAGACAGACAGACAGACAGGAGAGAGACAGACAGACAGAGCGTCTGATTGTGGCACATCCTTTATGTAGCATTACTTTTCACATCTAATAAATGTTCTGCATTCTCAAAGACCTTCAAAGGCAAGACTGTCTGCGTGATGTCACTTGGCAGAGCCAACAACTGGGCGATATCGACAACGATGCAAAAAAAACTTCTGTCAGTCATCAATCTTCCCCTTCCAGAGCATTCACACCCATCCTTACCCCACACCCCTCCCCTTCCATACCCCTACCTAGACCCTACACTTCAAACCACGTTCACATCTAAAACCAAGAGTCAGCAGATGCTACTGTCAAAATAGCAACAAGCGCAGAATCTTCGGAACACGTGTGGGAAAACTCTGTAGAGCTGTTTGGACTGTTTCGGAGGCCCCCTTTCCTCATCAACAACAGCAGTGGCAGTAACAAATAAATCAGAGACAAAATCTGCCGAGCAGTTGGATCTTTAACACGACGAAAAGCGGAAGAGCACACAAAAAACGAAGTGTGAAGAAACACAGTTTTAATGCACGACACAAAACAAGACAAGAAATTTTCGGCAATATGCCTTCCTCAGCGACAAAATAAAAACAGTACAAACATTGACATGCGCAATGCTCCCCTTGTGAAGCCAAAGTGGTGAATGAAGTTGAAAGAGGGACAGTGGGAGAGAGGGTGGTGAGTTGCGTTTTTTTTTTTTCTTTGGTGAGAAAGGAAAGGCAGACTAGGTGGTGAAGGGGGTGGGGTGGGGGGCATTTTCTGAAGCAGTCTAAAGCAGTCTCCAGCAGGGATAAACATTTCAAACGACGTTTAACGGATATCTTGCTCATTCACCCAGATTGCTGCATCATTAATATGCGATAGGAGTAATTGCCATGGGCTATCAGAATCTTGAGAGCTTGGGGATTAGCAATGCTCGCCCCTGATGACAACCATCATCGTGAAAACTTAGTGACCCATGGAAATAGAACTGTCAAACCAACAGCCATGTTGGATGTCAGCTTGCTTCCATGTGGTGGAGACTGGTGCCTGTGATAGAGGACTGGTATTGTGTGATGGAGGACTGGTATTGTGTGATGGAGGACTGGTACCTGTGATGGAGGACTGATATTGTGTGATGGAAGACTGGTGTTGTGTGATGGAGGACTGGTATCGTGTGATGGAGGACTGGTTTCGTGTGATGGAGGACTGGAGAACTGGTACCTGTGATGGAGGAGTGGTATCGTGTGATGGAGGACTGGTTTTGTGTGATGGAGGACTGGTTTTGTGTGATGGAGGAGTGGTATTGTGTGATGGAGGACTGGGTATCGTGTGATGGAGGACTGGTTTTGTGTGATGAAGGACTGATA
>JADBJO010002339.1:239959-252459 GCA_016801955.1 Conus betulinus
GTTGTAGCCGTTACTAACGGCTGTGACGGTCTGGAACGGTTTTTTTCTTCTCATGGAATATCTCAGAAAGTACTCGGCCGATCTTTGTGAAAATTAGTAGGTATGTTCACTATGGGGTACGGGTGATGCCCGATGTTTTACTTTACTGGTTAAAGCCGTTACTAACAGCTATAACTGCCTATAGCGGTTTTTCTTCTTTATGGAATATCTCAGGAAGTACTTGGCCGATCTTTCTGAAAATTTGTAGGTATGTTCATTATGGGCGACGGATGATGCCCGATGTTTTAGTTTGCCGTTATAGCCGTTACGTACGGCTACAACGGCCCATAAGGATTCTTCGCTTTTATGGAATATCTTAGAAAGTGTGAGGCCGATATTTCTGAGAATTTGTAGGTATGTTCATATGGGTCACGGATGATGACCGATGTTTAAGTTTACCGTTATAGCCCTTGCTAATGGCCCATAATGGTGTTCTTCTTTATGGAAAATCTGAGAAAGTATGTGGCCGATCTTTCTGAAAATTTGTAAGTATGTTCATTAAAGGTCACAGTTGATGGCCGATGTTTACCAGAATAACTATTACTAACGGTTACACCAGCCCAAGATGGTATTTTCCCTTTATGGAATTCTCACGCGTATTCAGGATAAACTGGGAGTACATTTGTATGCTTTGCATCTTCTTCTTCTTTCTTCTTCTTTGTACACTCAGACAGGAGCCCCAGAGGCACTGACGAAGGCTGCTGTACGGCAGAGGTCCTCCAGAAACCCATAGAGTTTTTTCCCTCATCGATGTGTCGGCAGGCCACGTCTCTGCTCTTCGCTTTTGATGTGCTGGACAGCCTGCAAGAGGTGTTCCACGGTCATGGGGGCTCTACCGCATGGCCCACCCTGAAGACTGGCTAATGTGGATTGTTTTTAACAATGCATTATTATGTTCAAAGAACGCCTACATACAGAATTGCTTTTGCCAATTATGTATTACACAGCAATCATTTTGAGCTGTTTAACTGATTTTAAAGTATATCTTTGAAATCACTAATAACAGGGTTTTAAAAAAAAACTGTGCTTGTGTGTTGTAGAATAGGCATTTGAATGATAAACAGCCACATTGTCCAATTTTTGCCTATAGATCAGTTGGTGGTCCCCTGTGTCATGCTTACGATGCGGATGAATTCTGTGTGCTGTTGAATTTCCAACATCACAGTGACCCTAGAGTTAAGTGTTCTATTCAAAGTGCAGCCACCAGGTTGACGAATCGTGAGCAGTGTGCAAGGATCCATTTCAGCCTTAATATTCAACTGCACTGGTCCAGATTCATCTTTGTGGCTTAGAAACAGATAGCAAGCTATGTTTCGTGGGCTCATCTTATTGTAGTGAATATGGAAACCACTGGTAAAGGATCGAAAGCTACGTTTGTTTGTCTCTCTTATACTGTAGAAAGACTTGTCTGATCTCTATTTTTTTTCCTGATGTGGTTTATGCACTGGGAGAAACACACCTATCAGATATTGTTACAGGCATAGGCCTTACACAGTAAAACGTTTGTTCCCCGCTCCTCCCCCCCCCCCTCCCCTCTCTCTCTCTCTCTCTCTCTCTGTCTCTCTGTCTGTCTGTCTGTCTGTCTGTCTCTCTATCTCTCTCTCCTCTCTCTCTCTCTCTCTCTCTCTCTCTCTCTCTCTCTCTCTCTCCTCTCTCTCTCTCTCTCTCGCATTTCTCTCTCTCGTTTTCCTCTCACTACTAAATTTTGAACATAGATAAATGCATAGATAGCGCGTGTGCGCGCGCGTCGTGTGTGTGTGTGTGTGTGTGTGTGTGTGTGTGTGTGTGTGTGTGTTGTGTGTGTGTGTGGTGTGTGTGTGTGTATGTTTTGTGTGTGTGTGTGTGTGTGTGTCTGTACGCGAGAGCGGGGAGGGGGGGGGTACACCAAGAGAGAAACAAAAAGCTATGAAAAATGAAGAACTTTCCAAAAGTGACATTAATTTCCTCCTTGTGGTGAAAACAGGCAGGGCTTCACGGAGTCGCGTGCCACGGAGAGAACAAGAAAATGTGTGACGCGAACGCGTGACAGAATTGGCTTTCCCCCCTCACCCTTAATCTTCCCCGTCTCCGCCGCCCGCCCGCCCATCCACCCCCCCCCCCCCCCCACCTCCCTCCCTCTCTCTCTGTCTCTGTCTCTCTCTGTCTTTTCTGTCTCTGTCTGTCTGTCTCTGCTCTCTCTCTCTCTCTCTCTCTCTCTCTCTCTCTCTCTCTCTCTCTCTCGCTCGCTCGCTCGCTCGCTCTCTCGCTCTTCCGTTCCCCTCGCCAACAACACTCCCTTTCAAACACATTTCCTCCACTTTTCTCTTTCATCTTCAACTTACCTCCTCCCAAGAGAATGTCTTCCAGTCGAAAGCATTACATCATATTTTACATAATCAGACTCGGTCAGAGGATTGGGGGTTTTTGTTCGTATGTTTGTTGTTTTCTTACATGAGTGTTTTGTTTATAATACTCAGAGAGAGAGAGAGAGAGAGAGAGAGAGAGAGAGAGAGAGAGAGAGAGAGAGAGAGAGAGAATGATATGAATGTGGTTCATAAATCTGTTTTATTATTGTATTACTTTTCTGAGGCATTCTTGACAATGGCTAGGGTAAGGGACATCGATTCTGGAGTTACTTTCTTTTGATTCACATCTGTAACCCAAAGTTACCTCCCGCGAGAGAGAATTGTTCAACTTGTTGGAGAGCTGTTTTGAAGATCAGAATTGTTCAACTTGTTGGAGAGCCGTTGAAGATCAGAATTGTTGTTCAACTTGTTGGAGAGCCGTTGAAGATCAGAATTGTTCAACTTTTTGGAGTGCCATTGAAGAGAGAATTTGTTCAACTTGTTGGAGTGCCGTTGAAGATCAGAATTGCTCAACTTGTTGGAGTGACGTTGAAGATCAGAATTGCTCAACTTGTTGGAGTGCCGTTGAAGATCAGAATTGTTCAGCTTGTTGGAGTGCCGTTGAAGATCAGAATTGTTCAGCTTGTTGGAGTGACGTTGAAGATCAGAATTGCTCAACTTGTTGGAGTGCCGTTGAAGATCAGAATTGTTCAGCTTGTTGGAGTGACGTTGAAGATCAGAATTGTTCAGCTTGTTGGAGTGACGTTGAAGATCAGAATTGCTCAACTTGTTGGAGTGCCGTTGAAGATCAGAATTGTTCAGCTTGTTGGAGTGACGTTGAAGATCAGGCTCATAGACGTTGTCACGTAAACCCTTAAGGGTGCTATAGACACAGCATGGTCTTATGTGAAATCATAATTAATGGATAGAACATTATTCGTGCGGGTCGTGTTACAGACACAGCTATTGTTGTCGTTTCAGTTTTAAAGCACACATCATGACTATGTGGTTTTTAGAATTTGACAGCTTGAAACTATCCACGACAAAGTGTAACAACACACGGGTGACCCGTGAACAGAGAGAGAGAGAGAGAGAGAGAGAGAGAGAGAGAGAGAGAGAGAGAGAGAGAGAGAGAGAGAGAGAGAGGTCAAAAAGTGGCCAGTAGTACCGTCGGTACGTTCTATGGAACTCTCGTTCCTCAGGATCAGGATCAGGATGAATACGTTGCTGGATCCTGGATCAGGATCAGGATGAAGATGTTGCTGGGTCCCTTCCTAGGTTATGCTTGCCACGGAAAGGAGACAGTAGCCCGTGTTGTTCGGTTTGTGCTAAAGCCCTTGTAGACTTCCCTTGCCTCTGATAGCCTTGCGCCGATACTTGCTTCATATCAATATGTTTCATTTTACTACAGAGCTTGTGTATAGTTGTGGCATGCGTTATTTAGCCAATGACGTATGCACCAAACTACGAAGTGCAAAAAGTTTATTTCTTTTACTTATTTATTTTTCATTTATTTATTTATTTATTATTATTATTATTATTATTATTATTATTATTATTATTATCTAAACCATTTTCTGTTTCTGTGACATATCTTTGTTTCTAGAATATTATGTATATTGTGATTATTTCTGTTGCGTCATTTCCTGTAAACTTTCGATTTTTTTAACCTTTACTAGGTGAGACGTAGATGGTTTAGGAGACAACAGTAATTCACACACGCTGTCGGAGTTAACTGACACGGCTGTATTTTACGACCCCCCTGTGACGGTCGTTTGAAGATTGAAGCTGTTGATATTCTGCTGGGAGTACAGACTTTTAAACCTTTTAAGCAGAGCTGATCATTCTTCTGTCTGGATCTGATTCAGGGGAAGGGCTGGTGCCGCAGTGTGTCATTCATTAGCATTCTACGACCGCAGGTAGTGTGTCATGAAAGAATCGAACTTTTTTGTACTTCGTCCCAGCGCCTCTGCAGCCTTTGTTCCTGACAGGAATGATAGGTGATTCTCAGAGTTCTGCACCTCATGATGTTTGTCTTTCTCTCTTTGGCTCGGTGTCATACCAAGCACTGTTCCTGATAAGGACGTAGAGGGAAATTGTGTGGCTTTCATGATGATATCTTCTTGCTGTTTGTCTCGATGACCTAGCGAGCTTTGTTCCTAATAAGGATATTGAGACGTTCGGTGTGACTCTCTTGATAACGTCTTTCTTACTCTCTGGCACAGTGACGTTGCAGTCATGGTTTTCTGACAGGGATACCTTGTGATGCTGCGTTGCTCCCCTAATGATGATGTCTTCCATGCTCTTTGGCCTAGAGCGTTGCCAGGCATTATTCCTAAGAGTGGCATTGCATGATATTACACTTTACAGCCAGTACTTTCCTACGGATGATGTTTCCATAATGATTGTTTTTTGCATTTTGCTCTGTGCCTTACCGAGATATTGTCCATGACTGGAACAGTAGATGTATTTATGTTCCTTCCTAAACGATGAGTTTTATTTTGTACTTTGCTCAGCGCCTTGTGAAACATGGTTTCTAATATGAATACTCAGTAAGTTTGGTGTTGCTTCCTTAATGATGATTTTTTTTTTCACTTTCATTTTTGCCCGTGTGTTACTAAACATTGTTGTGACAGGATTTTAGGTAATTTTGTCTTGCTCCCTATTAAGATGAATTCTTCCTTGCGGATTCTAATGCCCTACAAGTTATCCCCACCTGTCTCTTCCTCCCCCCCCCCCCCCCCCCCCCCCCCCCCCCCCCCCCCCCCCCCCCCCCACCCCCCCCCCCCCCCCGCCCCCCCCCCCCCCCCCCCCCCCCCCCACCCCCCCCCCCCCCCCCCCCCCCCCCCCCCCCCCCTCCCCCCCCCCCCCCCCCCCCCCCCCTTGACCCCCCCCCCCCCCCCACCCCCCCCCCCCCCCCCCCCCCCATGACCCCCCCCCCCCCCACCCCCCCTTCCTTGCCGCCACCCCCCCCACCCCCCCCCCCCCCCCCACCCCCCCCCCCCCACCCCCCCCCCCCCCCCCCCACCCCCCCCCACCCCCCCCCCCCCCCACCCACCCCCCCCCACCACCCCCCCCCCCCACCCCCCCCCCTCCCCCCCCCCCCCCCCCCCCCCCCCCCCCCCCCCCCCCCCCCCCCCCCCCCCCCCCCCCCCCCCCCCCACCCCCCCCCCCCCCCAATGACCCCCACCCCTACCCCCCCCCCCCCCCCCCCCCCCCCCCCCCCCCCCCCCCCCCCCCCCCCCCCCCTCCCACCCCCCCCCCCCCACCCCCCCCCCCCCCGCCCACCACCTCTCTCCAAAACAAACCGGACCTCCAAGACTCACTACGCTCTCTCTCTCCTCTCTATCGCCCTATCTATCTCTTCTCTCGCCATCTCTCTCTCCGTATATCTCTAGCTCTATCTTTCTCTGTCCGTCCTGACAGGGATTTTAGGTAATTTTGTATTTCTCCCTTGAAGATAATTTCTTTATTGCGGATTCTAATGCCTCCTCTTTCCCCTCCCCCATCCTCTTCTCTCTCTCTCTCTCTCTCTCTCTCTCTCTCTCTCTCTGTCTCTCTCTGTGTCTCTGTAATACATACATACAGAGAGAGAGAGAGAGAGGAGAGTGGAGGAGAGGGAGGCGGGTGATGAGGAGAGAGAGAGAGACCAGAGAGAGAGAAGCTGACACTGACACTGACAGGTTTAATTGTGAAGGCCACCGGCCCATACACAAAATGGGATGATGGGGAAGGGGGAGAAGCCATGGAGGCGAGGAGAGAGTAATAATTAAACATAAGCAAAGATACGTGCAGGGTCAAAACCTCTCCCATACAACAGCAGCACAATGCATGGTATAAATGAATGACCAAAGTACAAATAACTGAGTAGATACAGCATTGAGTGACTTGGTCATTTTGGACTGGCGAGAAGGAAGCAAACACACAAACATACGTTCGACAGAGAGAGAGGGAGAGAGAGAGGATGAGAGAGAGAGAGAGAGGAGAGAAGAGGGGAGGGAGGGGGGAGGGAGGGAGGGAGGCAGGGGGAACTGCCGGACGGACTGACGGACGGACAGATCTACACACAGAAGAACGTTACAGACAGACAGGCAAAAAAAAAGCTTAAGACGTTGTTCCAACTGAAATGTTATTACTGGCTGCGTCACACCACCTCGTTTTATCGACGTGAGACAAATAAAGGAAGGTGAACGCGTTTTAATCACATAAAAATTCAACATCACTTTTCGATTTTCTGTTAAAATGGCATTTTCTTCATGTAATCTTTCCTGCTGCCCCTCTCTCTCGTCATTTTCTAATTCTAAGGGGTCTTGAATTCATTAAGAACGAAGAAAAATTGGGACAGTGCCGTGTGGTGTGTGTGTGAGAGAGTGGTGTGTGTGTGTGTGGTGTGTGTGTGTGTGTGTGTGTGTGTGTGTGTGTGGGTGTGTGTGTGTGTGTAGGGGTGAAAGGGTTTAAATGTGTTTGCTGGCAGCTTACGGATTATAGAATTAATATTTTTTGTGTCGCTTCAAATTCTTTGCCTTTTTAGTTATGTTCAGTGTTTTTGTTCTTTTATTTATCTGTTTATTTTATCTACCTGTTTATTATTTTGCAAAGAGGTATTTTGCAAGGATTTTAGAGGTAGGGAAAGTCTCTCTGCCTGTCTCCCCCCCCCCTCTCCCCTCCCCTCTCTCTCTCTCTCTCCGCTCCCTCTCTCTCTCTCTCTCCTCTCTCTCTCTAATGTATTTTGTGGAGATATGCGTATTTGTCAAAAGTTTTGTAAGTTTTAGTCTCGCTGGTCATGCTTAGTTAGTCCCATAGTGGGGCAAGGGCCGGTGAAAAAAAAAAAGCACGCGTTTGCTTATCTGTTACCCTTGGAATAAAGATCATCATCATCCATCATCATCATCATCATAATCATCATCATCATCATCACTCTCTCTCTCTGCCTATCATTTCGTATTCGCATTCGCATTCGCATCTTCGCCCTCACTCTCCTCTCTCGCCTTCATTCTCCTCTCTCTCTCTCTCTCTCTCCTCTCTTCGCTCTCTCTCTCTCTCTCTCTCCTCTCGGGACCCGTAACTCTAGCAGTCTTGACACAACCTCAGGGGAAAAGGGCAGCTCATCTCCTTAGCTTCAGATCTCGCGGTAACGGAACTTTTCCTCTGGGTTTCTTTCATCAGGTCTCTTTGCCTCATCCAGTGTCAAAGTACAGACATCAACAGCCGTCACCCGCCACATTTGAGCAACACTGTCATAAACACATGTGTCGGGTGACACTCCCAGTCGTCTTTACAGTTCCAGTTTCACTGATGAACCTCATAGTATGCTCACTTCTGGCGAGAAGCTGGGTGTCTTGGATGGAGAAAGAATGGGTTGTATTACCTTTCTTTGGGATTATTTTCAAGTGTTCACACCACCTATAGCAATACAGCAATTCGTCCACACTAACGTGACCTGTACCTCACCATTCCACGAGTCTTGGACTGTTCCAGAAAAGAGGTATTTTTCTGAAACATTGAGACAATGCTAAGCCGGGGCGCGGTCTCTCTCTCTCTCTCTCTCTCTCTATCTCTCTCTCTCTCTCTCTCTATCTCTCTCTCTCTCTCTCAATGTAACCAATAACGGCGTCTCCGCGTCAACAACCAAGCAGTATCTTTCTCCCATCATCACCCTCCCACCACCGCCACCGCCACCACTACCTCCACCATCATCACCACCACCGCCACAGCCACCACCACCATCTTTACCGCCACCACCACCATCACCACCACCAATCATTACCACCACAAGCGTCACCGTCGCCATCACGCCCACAATCACAAGCTGTGCTGTTGTCCTGTCCTGAAGCTCTCACAAAACTAAACACACTTCCTTTGCAATCTTGGCGCAGAAAATGGAGGCGATATTGCCTTACCCTTGGGGGTCCTGGCCACAAAAAGAGAAGAAAAAGTTAAGATGGGATGCAGAGCAGAGTGAGAATAGGCAACAACAACAGAAGAAAAGAAGAAGAAGAAGATGATGATAGATGATGAAGAAGATGAGGATAGGGAGGATGATGAGGAGGAGGATGAAGAGAAGAAGATGATGAGAAGAGGGATTATGATGAATGATAATGATTGAAGATGATGATGGTGATGATGAATGATGATGAAGAGAAGCAGAAAAACATGATGACAACAGATGATGACAACAGAGGAAACATAATGAGGAAGAAGAAGAGGAAGGTGAGGAGGAGGCCGGAAGAAGAAGAAGCGAAAGAAGAAGAAGAAGAAGCAACAACGAGAAGAAGCAACAGAAGAACCAAGAAGAAGATGAGGAAGTAGAGGATGAGGAGGAGGAGATGAGGAGTAGGAGGAGGAAAGAAGAAAGAAGAGAGAAAAGAAGAGAAGGGAAGGAAGAAGAAAAGAAAGAGGAGAAAAAGAAGAAGAGAAGAAGAAGAAGAAGAAGAAGAAGAAAATAAGAAGGAGGAAGAAGAGGAGAAAAGAACGACGAAGAAGAAAAAAGGTGAAAGAGAAAGAAGAGGAAGAAAAATATTGGTATTGAAGCAGATGAAAATGTAGAACGAGAAGAAGACACCGGAAAGAAAACGGAGGGAAAGAAAAGAAAAAAAAAAAGACGGATGAAAAAAAAGAAAGAAAGAAAGAAGAAGGTGTGATGATGATGTTGAAAATGATGATAATGATGAACTACAGCAACAACAACAACGACAACGAACAGAAAGGAAAAAAAAAAAGCGGCGGGGAAACGATATGAGAAGAATAAGGAGTTGAAGAAGTACAAGAACAGAAGACAAACGAAACAGCAGAACACAAGAAAGAAGAAAGGGGAGGGAAAGCAAGACAGAAAAAGAGAGGAAAAGGAAAGGAAAAAGAGAGAGAAAGAATGATTGAAACAAGAACAGAAAGAAAGAGGGGAGCAAAAGGGAAAAGAAAAGAAAGAGAATCGAAAATGAGAAAAAAAAAAGTGAAGACCATCAACAGATTGTCTCAGGGGAGGCAATAATGTTCTCCATTAAGGGGAGATCAATGTGGCCAGGAAGGGCTTCCACCTGAAGTGGGCAGTCCTTGCGCGCTATGTAAGTAAACAGATGTGTAAAATAAGAAGACAGAGGGGGAGAAACAAGAGGATGTGTACACAGGAAGACAGACGAGGTGAAGACAGAGAAAGAGACAAAGAAAGAGATATAAAATGCAGGACAGAGAGAAATGGGCAGTCTTTAGGGGGAAATGAGATTAGAATAAAAAAAAAAAAAGGTGCAGACTAATTTTGTGTGCTGATTTGCCATAGCCCGTTCACTAGCCAGTGTTGAAAAAGGACTTGATTGAAGGATGATTGGAACTGTATAAATGAGAGGAAAAAAAAAAAAAGAAAGAGGAGGAAGGCGGGGGGGGGGGGGGGGGGGTGGGGGGGGGGGGTGGGGGGGGGGGGGGGGGGAAAACACAAAAAAGAGAGACATGGGAGCCGGAGAGGAAGGGAGACAAGCCAAAAAAGAAGGAGGAGGAAGAGAAGGGGGGAGGGGGAAAAGGGGAAAGACTAGAAGGAAGAGTAAAGAATGAAAATGAAGAAGGAAGGGAAGACGGATGAAGACGAGGGAGAAGGAAAGGAGGAGAGGAGAAGACGAAGGAGAAGAAGAGAGAAAGAGGAGGGGGAGGGACAGAGGGGGGGATTCTCTCTCTCTCTCTCTCTCTCTCTCTCTCTCTCTCTCTCTCTGTGTCTCTGTCTCTGTCTCTGTCTCTCTCTCTCTCTCTCTCTCTCTCTCTCTCTCTCTCTCTCTCTCTCTCTCTCATCATGCAATTCTGATGATAGTGTCTAATTCTTTAAACACACTGCGGCCAATCCTTACTCTCCCCTCACTTCCCGCCCGACCATGACTATACGGCCCACCACCACCACGACCACCACCACCACCACCCTCCCCCCTATCGACCATCAAGATCACCACCATCACCACCAGCATCGCCACAACCAAGAAATCCACCCTATCCTCCAGCCCACCACCACCTCCACCATCATTGTCAGTGTGGTCAGGGACCACAGCCGCTGTTCAGCCTGAAACTGCCAAGAACCTGGGGCGCACTTTCTTGGGCAACCTCATCACAGCAAATGGAAGGGATATTGCCTCACTCTCCATCCGAGAGAGAGAGAGAGAGAGAGAGAGAGAGAGAGAGAGAGAGAGAGAGAGAGACAGACAGACAGACAGACAGACAGACAGACCAGACAGACCGACAGACAGACCGACAGACAGACAGAGAGAGAGCGAGAGAGAGAGACGCACACACACAGACACACACACACACACACACACACACACACACACACACACACACACACACACACACACACACGCTGAAAGACAGGGAGAGAATGAAAGAGAGTTATGTTGGGAAGTTTTAAATAACCTAAATAGAAGAGGAGACGGAGAGAAAGAAAAGAAAAAGGAGAAGGGTGAGGAAAAAAGAAGAAGGAGAAGAGAAATAAAAGAAGAAGAAGAGAACGAAGAGACAGACAAATAAGCGGCGGATAAGGAGAAAAGAGATGTTGAAGAAAGAAAAAGAGGAGGAATGGGAGAGAGGAGGAAATAGAAGAGAAGGAGGAAGAAGAAAAAGATGAAGAAGAGAAATATGTGGAGGAAGGAGCAAAGACGAAAAAAAAAAAAAGAGAGAGAGAATGAAGAAGAATAGAAGAAGAAATGGAGAGCAGAGGTCTGGAACAGAAGGAAGAAGTTTTGTTTGTTGAGGAGAGTTAGAAGAAGAAAAGGATGGAGGGGAGAAGAATGAACAAGAAATAGAGGAGGAAGAAGTGTAGGACAATCAATAACAAAAGGAGAAGAAAAAGAAGAAGAGGGGGAGTATGGAGAAGAAAAAAAAGAAGAGAATGAAAATATGACGACGAAGAAGAAGAAGGGGCTGGGGGAGGAGAAGAGGAGGGGGGGGGGGGGGGTTAGCAGATGGAAAAAGAGCAGAAGAGGTAAAGAAATGAAGAAAAGAGAGGGGGAGGAGGAAAGAAGCAAAAATAAATAAATAAATAAATAAATAAAGATGAAGGAAGGAAAAAAATAAGAAAGAAAAGACAATTTTAAACATATAAACAACAACAACAAGGAACGAAGAACAGGAAACAACAACAAAAACAAAAAAAAAAGTAAAAAAAAAAACACAAAATCAAAGAACGAAATTTCGAGGAAAAAACAAGTTGAAGACAAACAGAAAAAAATTGAAGAAAAACAAAGAAAATTGAGTGAAACAAAGAAACAAAAGAAAAGGACCGGGAAAACAGGAAGGAAATGAAGACAGGAAGAAAGGAAGACAGGGAAGACGGAAAGTAAACAAAAGCGCAGCATGACGACGAAACTGTCCCAAGGGAGACAATATTGTGTTAAGGGCTTATCATTCAGGGCCAGGAACTCTTTCAAAACGGAAGGGAAGTCTTGTCTATTGGAAGCGGAAGGATTAGGCCAGAAACAAAAGAAAGAAAGAAAAAAAAGAAGGAAAAAAAAAAAACAGAAAAAAAAGAAACGAAAACTAATAAGAAAGGAAGCCTGTGTACACAATTGAAGCGGAGGAGAAACAAGAAAGGCGCAACGAGTCAGGCAGATGAGAACGGCAGAAGCAACGGAGTAGAGAAGACTTTGACCTCTGACTCTTTGACCCCTATGCTGGTTAAAAACTATGTTTTCATAGTGCTGCTGATGAGAAAGCTCGTAGAACTACTAGATCTTGCAGCCTGGAGGAATATGTTCACGCTGATAAAAGAAAACAGACAGACGTGATGTGAATAAGACATAGTTCAACCCTTCCAGTCACTGAATCAGGGCTTTTACGAAGGAGATCCACTTCATCCTCGATGAAGCAGGGATAAGTGGTGTCTACAAGGACTAGAAACAGAGATAAATGGCGTCTGCAAGGACTACAAACAGAGATAAATGGTGTCTACAAGGACTACAAACAGAGACAAATGGTGTCTACAAGGACTACAAACAAGAGATAAATGGTGGTGTCTTCAAGGACTACAGAGACAAATGGTGTCTATAAGGACTACAAAAATAGATAAATGGCGTCTACAAGGACTACAAAAAATAGATAAATGGTGTCTACAAGGACTACGAACTGAGATAAATCGTGTCTACAAGGACAATAAACAAACAGAGATAA
>JADBJO010002339.1:257459-269959 GCA_016801955.1 Conus betulinus
GACAGCGTGCGCCGCCAGCAATACTGAGTTGCTCTTTCATGCTTATTTTGCTTCATCCACTTGTCACGTCGTGCAAGCTTGTGTGTGTGTGTGTGTGTGTGTGTGTGTGTGTGTGTGTGTGTGTGTGTGTGTGTACGCGCAAACACACACACACACACACACACACACACACACACACACACACACACACACACACACACACACACACACACACACACACACGGAGGGGGTGTGGAGAGGGTGTGTGTGTGTGTGCTGACAACTGTTAGCACTCTGTAGACCTTGCCATGTTTGGTGCACGGAGACAACAATAATGACAGAACATCAACGGAAAAGATGTCCCCTTGAGAGCCCCAGACTTTAAGACACTACGTCTCTTGCTCACAGCAGACGCAGCGGATAGCTCCACACTTTAAGACACCCAGCGGATAGCTCCACATGTTAAGACACCCAGCGGATAGCTCCACACGTTAAGACACCCCAGCGGATAGCTCCACACGTTAAGACACCCAGCGGATAGTTCCACACGTTAAGACACCCAGCGGATAGCTCCACATGTTAAGACACCCAGCGGATAGCTCCCGTCTTTAAGACACCAGCGGATAGCTCCACACTTTAAGACACCCAGCGGATAGCTCCACACTTTAAGACACCCACCAGATAGCTCCAGACTTTAAGACACCCAGCGGATAGCTCCACACTTTAAGACACCCAGCGGATAGCTCCCGTCTTTAAGACACCCAGCGGATAGCTCCATGCTTGAAGACACCCAGCTGATAGCTCCAGACGTTAAGACACTCAGCGGATAGCTCCAGTCTTTAAGACACCCAGCGGATAGCTCCACACTTTAAGACACCCAGCGGATAGCTCCCGTCTTTAAGACGCCCAGCGGATAGCTCCATGCTAGAAGACACCCAGCTGATAGCTCCAGACGTTAAGACACCATGTCTCTTGCTCACAGCAGACAGGCAGCGGATAGCTCCACAGTTTAAGACACCCAGCGGATAGCTCCACACTTTAAGACACCATGTCTCTTGCTCACAACAGACAGGCAGCAGATTTTCAACGGAAACGAAAAGGACAGAGAAGAAACGACGTGCCCTTGTCTGGGTTTTTTTTTTTTTTTTTTTTTTTTTTTTTGTTTTTTCCAGCTCTGTCAATTCTATTACTTAGAAACACTAAAGTATGTGACAGGGTGAAGCTATTTGTCAAATTGCGTCAGCTTTTCTCCTGTGTTCTTTTCATTTTCTTTTTCATTTCTTTTTCTTTCTTTCCTTTTTTTTTTCTTTTCTTTTTTTTCCCTTTCAGTCACGCAGGGCCTGACTAGAACGTGGGGTCAGGCATACACTACGTCGTGCGCGATAGCTGCTCTTTTCCAATTCTCACCTTATTCATTCATTCATTCCGTCATTCATTCATTTATCATTCATTTATTATTTATTCATTTATTTATCATTTACTTACTAACTTACTACTTACTTACTTACTTACTTACTTCGCTGAAAACCGTGCACGCTAAATAGAGTCTTGGCTTGGAAAATATAGTGTAACGCATATGGACTAGTGCGCACACATTGAAATCAACTGATGAAAGTAAAATTGAATCAAAAGTTTAATCTTCCTTTCTATTTCTTCCCCTCCTCCTCCTCCTTATTATTATTATTTTTCTCTTTCTCCTTTTTTCTTGTTGTTCATCGTCCCTTCCTTATTCTTGTTCTTCTTGTGGTTCTTGTTTCTGTTCTTGTTCTTCTTGTGGTTCTTGTTCTTGTTCTTCTTGTGGTTCTTGTTCTTGTTCTTGTTCTTCTTGTTCTGATCTTCTTTGGAAAACATCCCTTCTTTTCTGAAAATTTGAAAGGCCTTGAACATTTGCTGAGGCTAGTGAGAGACTACTCATTCAATAGTTATCACTGTGAGAAATACTTCTCCCCGTGTTGTAGCAAACCCCGTCCTGCTTTATATTACATTGAAACGAAAAACTCAAAACATGTGAACAAGTAACATTCAAGACATGACGAATTAACATTCAATGTAACACACAAAAAACACTCAAAAAAAGTTATTTCGGACGTGACTGCAGGCCTTTCTTCGGCGGAGCTTGTATGTCATTCTTTTAAAAAAAAAAAACAAACAAACAAACAAAAAAAAGAGCTTCTAAAAACTGCAAGGAGAAGTGAACCTTTTCTAGAAAATAAAAATCATGAATGATATCCAATGAAAAAAAAAAAGGGACAGAATGTGCGTCTTCTTAACTATGTAGCCAAGATTACAAACTATTTACATTTCCTAAACTTCAAAAGCACCCTTATTTTTTATTTTTTTTTTTTTTTTACACTTTCACACAGCAATGTTTGCACTTACATATGCTGACACTCTTATTTCTAAATACTACTCAACTCTCCAGAAAAAGAACCATGATTGATAGCCAAAAAGACAAAAAAAAAAAAAAATGTGCACCTTCTTAAATATAATCCCAATACTACAAATTATTAACATTTCCGAACCCCCCAAACAGTCTTATTTTACTCTTTCACAAGGAGCCTCGCAGAGCGTATCTTTTTGATTAATGATTACATTTTTTTTTAGAGAGTTGAGTAAAGTGTGCTTAGGAATAAGAGTGCTAGCACATGCATGTGTAAACATTGCTGTTCTCATACTCTTTGTCGTTTTATTTTATTTTACTTCATCTTATTTTATTTCATTTTGTTTCATTTTATTTCATTTTGTTTCATTTTTATTCTATTTTATTTTATTTTATCTTATTTTATTCCGTCGTAGGCTATTTTCTCCCAATTTCTTCCGCCAAACGTGTGACCACCCATTTCATCTCGTGATCCTGAGCCAGATTGATGTATCTAAGAAATAGAGAATCATTACCTCCCTTGGGTAGTGTTTTTTATCGTTCATTTCCTTTTTATCTTTATGTCCATTCCGTCCTATGGATCTTGCTTTCTTTCTTTCCTTCTTTCAGTTGTCTGTCCTTCTTTTCTTTTTCTCTGCCCCCCTCCAATTCTCTCTCTCTCTCTCTCTCTCTCTCTCTCTCTCTCTCTCTCTCTCTCTCTCTCTCTCTCTCTCTCTCTCCTTTTCTCTCTCTCTCTCTCTCTCTCTCTTTCTCTCTCTCTCTCTCTCTCTCTCTCTCTCTCTCTCTCTCTCTCTCTCTCTCTCTCATCTTCCTTCATCCCCTCCCCTATATCCCCATCACATTTTTGCCATACTTATTAGAATGCTGTGCTTACCACCAGTCCCCATCCATATAAATCTACCCCACCCCCTGCCCCTTTTCTCTATGACCTATGATCGTGTCCAAACCCCATGCAAAGCACGAGTACGTAGCTTCACTATTATATGTACTCTCTGTACTTCATATCAATGGTATATTTATACTTGCTTGCGAGTGATCTAAGCTTTCTCTCTCTCTCTCTCTCTCTCTCTCCTCTCTCTCTCTCTCTCTCTCTCTTGTGTGTTGGGTGGTGTGTGTGTGTGTGTGTGTGTGTGTGTGTGTGTGTGTGTGTGTGTGTGTGTGTGTGTGTGTGTGCCTTTTATTACTGTTCAGCATACCGTGATAATTGTATTTCCACGATGTGGTCGATGCAGAATAACAGCACCATGTGATCACGAAAAATGCTGGGTTACGTATTGGTCATTTAACGCTCGTCATCGATGTCGACAGATTTAGGAGACTCTCTCTCTCTCTCTCTCTCTCTCTCTCTCTCTCTCTCTCTCTCTCTCTCTCTCTCTCTCTCTCTCTCTCTGCGCCACTCATTCACAGAGGGTAAAGTAATACCGCCTCTATCTTGGTTGACAAGATTGCCTCGCTAAGTGTTTTAGTGCCCTCAGTGCTTCAGGACAAGACAGCAGTGCCATGACCGGGCCCTGAGCATGGTGACTGAGGTGGAGGTGGAGGTGGTGTTTTTATGCTGATCGTAATAATGTTGTCAGTGATGGTGAGAGAGAGAAGGGGGGATGAGAGATGAGAGAGAGAGAGAGAGAGAGAGAGAGAGAGAGAGAGAGAGAGAGAGAGAGAGAGAGAGAGAGAGAGTACGATAGAAGAAGAGGCAGAGAGAGACAGACAGACAGACATGACTGACAGACGACGTACGAAAGAGAGAGAGAGAGAGAGAGAGAGAGACAGAGACAGAGACAGAGAGACAGACAGAGAGACTGACAGAGAGAGACTGACAGAGAGAGACAGAGTACGATAAAAGAAGAGGCAGAGAGAGACAGAGACAGACAGACAGACAGACTGACAGACGACGTACGACACAGAGAGAGAGAGAGAGAGAGAGGAGGAGAGAGAGAGAGAGAGAGAGAGAGAGACGGGGGCAGACAGATGACTCTTTTCTTATTTAGTGACTGACTGTCCAATTTCCCCAGCTGTTCATCCTGCCCACGGTGGCACCATGGCAAAGCAGGGATGGTGTCGTGTACTTGGCCGGGTGCGTACGTGGTGACCTCCTCCATGAAAGTTCAACTTCACACGGCTGCGGAACATGATGAGGAACTCAGCAGAGGTGGTGTCGGTGGGGTTGAAAAAGCGGGATCAGTCTGGTCCCCGGAATAAAGGCCTGCAATGGGCTGCCTCACCCCGTTCCACGGAGACATGTCTCTACATGGAAAATAAAAGGGTAAGGACAAAGAGAGAGAACACCGGGAACTTAAAGCGGCAAGATGCAGGAGACGCCATAGAGAAGAGAGAAGAGAAGTGATTGTGAAGAATCTTTAGTTCATTGAAGAAGAAGAAGAAGAAGAAGAAGAAGAAGAAGAAGAAGAAGAAGAAGGAGAAGAAACAAGAAGGAGAAGAAGAAGAAGAACAACAACAACAACATCAACAAGACAACAACAACAACAATATGTAGAACAATAAGAAGGCGAGTAGAGAAGTGTGAAAAAAAGAAGAAGAAGAAAATGAAAGATGAACGAAGAAAGAGGAAATAAATAAAATAAAGACATGCACGCAGACAGATAGAAAAAGAGCAAGACGAAAAGTAACATGTGTTGACTGAAACTATTTATCTAACTTTTTTATATTCTGACGTTGAACGTAAATTCGCTCCAAAGTGAACTCGACATCGTTTGTGAACAATGCATCTCTGTCTGTCTGTCTGTCTGTCTGTCTGTCTGTCCATCATTGTGTGAACAGTTCATCTCTGTCTGTCTGTCGGTCGGTCTGTCGGTCGGTCTGTCTGTCGGTCTTTCCATCATTGTGTGAACAGCGCATCTCTGTCTGTCACTCGATCTCTGTCTCCTGTCTCTGTCTTTGTTCTCTGTTGTCTCCTTGTCTGTCTCTCTACCTCTGTCTGTGTGTGTCTCTATGTACCTGTCTCTCTGGCACGTACGTGTGCGCGCGCGCGCGCGCGCGCGCGCGCGCGCGCGCGCGCGCGCGTGTGTGTGTGTGTGTGTGTGTGTGTGTGTGTGTGTGTGCCTATGTGTGTGTGTGTGTGTGTGTGTGTGTGTGTGTGTGTGTGTGTGTGTGTGTGTGTGTGTGTGTGTGTACGCACACACACACACACACACACACACACACACACACACACACACACACACACACACACACACACACACACACACACACACGCACGCACGCACGCACGCACGCACGCACGCACGCACGCACGCACACACACACACACACACACACACACACACACACACACTCGCCGAAACTGAAATTAACGTAAATTGTGTTTCATTTTCATGGAAAGGAAAAATAAGGAACGAAAAAGCACACTGTCTATAATTTTTTAATTTGGCGTAGAGGGAGAAGAGAAGAGAGCAGGAGACATAATCCCTGGAATAACAGTAGCCTCCGTGGCCTTACTCAATGACCCGCCCCTCACAACTTCGCAACCTTCCCTTCTTTCTGTGGGCAGGTGGTGGTGGTGGTGGTTATGGAAGGGGGGGGGGGGGGGGCCCGAAAGGTGTTGGGAGTGAAAGTGGAGGCGAGGGGGAGGGGGGAGAGGGCAGGGCCAGGAGGGAGTGGTAGGTCGTGTGACAGTGGAGAGGGGAGTAAGTAAGTGGAGAAAGAGGAAGGTGCAGTATCAGCAGAGAAAATTCCCACTACTTTCCCGCCTCGCTGCTCTATGATGTTTTGACTTTTGCTGTAATTCCCACCACTTTCCCTCCTCGCTGCTCTATGATGGTTTGACTTTTATTGTAATTCCCCACACCTTTCCTCCTCGCTGCTCTATGATGTTTTGACTTTTGCTGTAATTCCCACACTTTTCCTCCTCGCTGCTCTATGATGTTTTGACTTTTGCTGTAATTCCCACCACTTTCCCTCCTCGCTGCTCTATGATGTTTTGACTTTTATTGTAATTCCCACCTCTTTCCCTCCTCGCTGCTCTATGATGGTTTGACTTTTGCTGTAATTCCCACCACTTTCCCTCCTCGCTGCTCTATGATGTTTTGACTTTTTTGTAATTCCCACCACTTCCCTCCTCGCTGCTCCATGATGTTTTGACTTTTATTGTAATTCCCCACCACTTTCCCTCCTCGCTGCTCCATGATGTTTTGACTTTTGCTGTAATTCCCACCTCTTTCCCTCCTCGCTGCTCTATGATGGTTTGACTTTTGCTGCTCTATGATGTTTTGACTTTTGCTGTAATTCCCACCACCTTCCCTCCTCGCTGCTCCATGATGTTTTGACTTTTGCTGTAATTCCCACCACCTTCCCTCCTCGCTGCTCTATGATGGTTTGACTTTTGCTGCTCTATGATGTTTTGACTTTTGCTGTAATTCCCACCACCTTCCCTCCTCGCTGCTCTATGATGGTTTGACTTTTGCTGCTCTATGATGTTTTGACTTTTGCTGTAATTCCCCACCACCTTCCTCCTCGCTCGCTGCTCTATGATGGTTTGACTTTTGCTGCTCTATGATGTTTTGACTTTTGCTGTAATTCCCACCTCTTTTCCCTCCTCGCTGCTGCTCCATGATGGTTTGACTTTTGCTGTAATTCCCACCACCTTCCCTCCTCGCTGCTCCATGATGTTTTGACTTTTGCTGTAATTCCCACCACCTTCCCTCCTCGCTGCTCTATGATGCTTTGACTTTTGCTGCTCTATGATGTTTTGACTTTTGCTGTAAATCCCACCACCTTCCCTCCTCGCTGCTCTATGATGTTTTGACTTTTGCTGCTCTATGATGTTTGACTTTTGCTGTAATTCCCACCACCTTCCCTCCTCGCTGCTCTATGATGTTTTGACTTTTTGCTGCTCTATGATGTTTTGACTTTTGCTGCTCTATGATGGTTTTGACTTTTGCTGCTCTATGATGGTTTTGACTTTTGCTGCTCTATGATGTTTTGACTTTTGCTGTAATTCCCACCACCTTCCCTCCTCGCTGCTCTATGATGGTTTGACTTTTGCTGTAATTCCCACCACCTTCCCTCCTCGCTGCTCTATGATGTTTTGACTTTTGCTGTAATTCCCACCACCTTCCCCTCCTCGCTGCTCTATGATGGTTTGACTTTTGCTGTAATTCCCACCTCTTTCCCTCCTCCGCTGCTCTATGATGGTTTGACTTTTGCTGTAATTCCCACCTCTTTCCCTCCTCGCTGCTCTATGATGGTTTGACTTTTGCTGTAATTCCCACCACCTTCCCTCCTCGCTGCTCTATGATGGTTTGACTTTTGCTGCTCTATGATGTTTTGACTTTTGCTGTAATTCCCACCACCTTCCCTCCTCGCTGCTCTATGATGGTTTGACTTTTGCTGCTCTATGATGTTTTGACTTTTTTGCTGTAATTCCCACCACCTTTCCCTCCTCGCTGCTCATGATGGTTTGACTTTTGCTGCTCTATGATGTTTTGACTTTTGCTGTAATTCCCCACCACCTTCCCTCCTCGCTGCTCTATGATGGTTTGACTTTTGCTGCAATTCCCACCTCTTTCCCTCCTCGCTGCTCTATGATGGTTTGACTTTTGCTGCAATTCCCACCTCTTTCCCTCCTCGCTGCTCCATGATGGTTTGACTTTTGCTGTAATTCCCACCTCTTTCCCTCCTCGCTGCTCTATGATGGTTTGACTTTTGCTGTAATTCCCAACTCTCTTCCCTCCTCGCTGCTCCATGATGGTTTGACTTTTGCTGTAATTCCCACCTCTTTCCCTCCTCGCTGCTCCATGATGGTTTGACTTTTGCTGTAATTCCCACCTCTTTCCCTCCTCGCTGCTCCATGATGGTTTGACTTTTGCTGTAATTCCCACCTCTTTCCCTCCTCGCTGCTCCATGATGGTTTGACTTTTGCTGTAATTCCCACCTCTTTCCCTCCTCGCTGCTCCATGATGGTTTGACTTTTGCTGTAATTCCCACACTCTCTTTCCCTCCTCGCTGCTCCATGATGGTTTGACTTTTGCTGTAATTCCCACTCTTTCCCTCCTCGCTGCTCTATGATGGTTTGACTTTTGCTGTACTCATTTCTTTTAACTCTAATCATTTGAACTGTATTCATGACACTGTCTGTCATGAACTGTACTCATTGGAACTGTAACGAGGACACTTTGTGCCATGAACTGTACTCATTGGAACTGTAATGAAGACACTTTGTGCCATGAACTGTACTCATTGAACTGCAGTCAGGGACACTTTTGTGCCAGGAACTGTACTCATTGAACTGCAGTCAGGACACTTTGTGCCAGGAACTGTACTCACTGAACTGCAGTCAGGACACTTTGTGCCATGAACTGTACTCATTGAACTGCAGTCAGGACACTTTGTGCCATGAACTGTACTCACTGAACTGCAGTCAGGACACTTTGTGCCATGAACTGTACTCATTGAACTGCAGTCAGGACACTTTGTGCCATGAACTGTACTCACTGAACTGCAGTCAGGACACTTTGTGCCATGAACTGTACTCACTGAACTGCAGTCAGGACACTTTGTGCCATGAACTGTACTCACTGAACTGCAGTCAGGACACTTTGTGCCAGGAACTAGTACGGAGATCAAGCACGTGTACTGCCTGCTATTTAGGGTGAGACTGTTAGCTGACGCTGTTTGACTTTTGTTTGTTTGTTTGTTTTTTTTTTTTTTTTAAACTTTTTTTTTAATTTGCATAGTAACATGAAACAAACATAAAAAAAGGGCATTGTACATCAAAAGTCGAAAAATAATTGTTTTAACAGCCAGAAGTAAAAAATAGAAAAATGGGGTAAGAAGAGAGAGAGAGAGAGAGAGAGAGAGAGAGAGAGAGAGAGAGAGAGAGAGAGAGAGAGAGTTGGATGGAGTTATCAATGGCATTTTCATTCACTGTTCTATCTAGAGAAACATCTTAAAAAGGCCTCGAATACATCAACAATATAGATAACTTTGGCACACAAAATACTGATCAAAGTTCAACTTAGGACTGTGGCTAATCGCAATCGGATAAATCATACAAAAGTAAAATACATTTAAGAACCCTCTATTAATGGTTTATATATCATCCATTTTACACAAAAATCTGAATATTGAGAGATAAGTAAGGCATTGTGTTTTTCGATTTTGTATCCACTCTAGTTTCTTCAAAAATACAGTTGTTCGTGGATGGTTTCCATTCAGTTTGCAAGAATATATGTAATACTTTGCAAATAGTATAATGAAGTAAAGGACACTGTCCACAATAACGTTTTTATCAAATCCTAAAAGCACCAGCGATTCAGTCAGTCTTAAGTTCTCTGCATTGGCACATTTTTCTCTAATCAAATCTGTAAGTACATTCCAAAAGAATTTGACATAATTGCATTTCCAAAAAGATATGGTCAATAGTATCTTTATTTGTACCACAAAAACTGCATTGTCATTGTTACGAACTCCAATTTCTTTTAAGATAACATTTGTACCTAAACATCTGTGCAATAACTTCAGCTGAAACCATTTTTAGTTTAACATCGTTTATTTTGCTGGGTATATAAAAAGCATGATTTCCAGTCATGATGTACCATCAGTTTTGAATCCCATTTTTTCACAGCATTTTGGTCGAACATTATTTTCAATAAGTATATCATAATAAAGCTTTGAACCTTTGTGAATAGCAAATACCTTCTTTCAAACAGCAAGTTGTATCAGTATGTTTATTATTCTTTACAGAAATACTACATTGTTTAATGTAGTCGATTATTGCAGATTTATACCCAGCAAAGGTGACAAAATCGACATTAATATTATATTTCTCTTTGAAACGCGTATAAGAAAGAAACTGACCTTTATCATCAAAGAAGTCCGCAAGACAATGTACATTCTTGTTACCAAGTTTTCTAGAGATAATGTATGAGTTTCCAACTTGTATTCTATTATTATAGCAAACCGGTTCGGCTAAAATTTCAGCGGAATTTCCTGGTATGCATTTGTAGTAGAAAAAATTTTATAGGCTTCAATGACGTCTGACCAAAACTGGTTATATTTCTTAAATCTGGAAACAAATTCTGGACCATATTTATTAATAAGTGGCCATTGAGGAAAATTAGCTAGTAGAATATGTTTCCACTTGTGGGTTGTTTTTTCAGTTTTACGAAACCACGACAGTTTTAAAGAAGTAACAAATGTTTTTAATTCAGGGATACCGATATGCCTCCCAGTTTTACACCCTTATGCGCGCTGTTTTCCGGTTAATTTTGTCTGGCTTCTTACCCCAGACAAATTCATAACACATCTTTTGCAATGTTCGAAAAAAAATACATCAGGTGGATTTGGGCAGAAGTAACCAAAGATGTGTCAGTTTTGAAAGTATGACAGATTTTAAAATTGCTATTCTACCAAGAGGCGTTAGTTGACGTTTAACCCATACTTTGAACAGATGTTTTACATCTGCCAATTTGTCCGGATAATTTATGTTTACACAGTCTTTTAAATCATTAGTAAACCATATTCCTAATACACGAAATTTTTGTGGGTTCCAGTCCATTCCTAAATGGTTCATATATCTAACTTCAGAATTCTTCTTACTTCCTAACCCAAATTGCACTTGTTTTGCTAGAATTTATGTGAAGACCTGAGACAGATCCAAACTTAAATAGAACATCTACGCAAGTTTCAAAAGATTTTCTATCACCTGCCAGCAAAAATTCTGTGTCATCCGCATATTGTGAAAGTTTATGTTCCACATGATTCATCATTATTCCCTGGATATCTGTATTTTCTCTTATCATTATAGCTAATATTTCTACACAGAGTATGAACAGATATGGGGATATAGGGTCTCCTTGTCTACAACCTCTTTTAATTTCAAACCAGTTTGAAACCTGACCATTTACAACAACACAAGATTTAATATTCTTATAGAATGTATCTATCCATCTGCAGATGTCTTTCTGAAAACCAAATTTTTTTTAATACCTTCGACATAAAACCCCAATTAATCGAGTCAAAAGCTTTCTCAAAATCTATATTTAATAACAATCCAGGTAAATTATTTTGATCTAAGTAAGCTATTGTGTCATATATCAATCTAAGTTATCACCAATGTATCTGTTTCTAATGAAACCCGTCTGGTCTTCATCAATAAGTCTTGGCAGAACATTTTTTATGCGATTTGCAACACATGATGATCCAATTTTATAGACTACATTTAAAAGTGAAACTGGTCTCCAGTTTTTTATATATTGTCTTGGCTTGTCCCCTTTGGGAATACATATAATAATCCCTTCTTTTTGCACACTAGACAATTCTCCTCTTTTGAAACTAGCATTCAACGCTCTAATAACAAATAATCCAATTTTTTCCAAAAACACTTTAAAGAACTCTGTCGAAAATCCATCAGAGCCTGGGCTTTGTTATTTTTCATATTCTTTAAGACATCAGTTGCTTCTTCAAGAGTAATTTCTCCCTCTAACTCGTTTGCTTCTGCTTCATTTAGACATGGGTGTATCGTTTACTAAATCCATTATTTCACTATCTTCTACTTCGGATTCTGCGTAAAGTAGTCTATAAAAATTCTGAACTTCTAGAAGAATCTCTTTCTGGGTTGTTAAAACATTATCTTGCTGATCCGTGATCCTAGACATATTTTTACTTACAAAATGACGTTTCTCAAGATTACAAAAAAATAGTTGCTTACTTTCTCACCCTCAGCTATCCACCTAGCTCTTGATCGTAGCAAGACACCTTCCATTCGTTTTTCTCTAATATGTTTTAATTGTTCTTTTTTTTGCTGCTATAGCTCTAATATCGTCCTCGCTTATAAACTTTGTTGTTTCTAATCTTCGAATGTCACATTCTAGTCGATTTTCCTCTTCCTGTATTTTCTTCTTTTTCATTGTTGCAAATGAAATTGTCTTTGATCTTAATTTCATAAGAAGGAAATCAAGAAAAGTATCATCGGGAACAGAAAAAACGTAGTTCTTCGTCAGGTACATCATTAATATTTGCATTCATCGCATATTCATCTATAACAGATCTTATCTCAGAATTTATCTCATTTACATATAAGTTGTCTTTAAAAGAGATGAATTAAATTTCCAAAAAGTGTTATGTTTTGAGCTTTCATTAAATTTTAGTTTCAATAGTATACTCGAATGATCTGATCTATATC
>JADBJO010002339.1:274959-277459 GCA_016801955.1 Conus betulinus
CTACTGTTGCTGTTGCTTTTGCAGCTGCTACTAATGCTATTACTGCTGTTGCTACTACTACTACTCCTACTTCTACTTTTATCTCTATCACACTGCAGACCGGGTGGGGGAGAGGGTGAAGGTGTAGACGCTGAAAGAAGCGTGAAGAAGGGGGAATGAGAGAGATGGGGCCATTAATCAGAGGCAGGAGGTATAACTCATCCCTCTCCTCTTGTTGATATCAGTGGATGAGAGAGAGATGGGCCATTAATCAGAGGCAGGAGGTATAACTCATCCCTCCTCTTGTTGATAGTCAGTGGATGAGAGAGATGGGGCCATTAATCAGAGGCAGGAGGTTGGACGCCACATAGACGACATAGACGCTTTGACTATGCTGGGCGCCATGGTGATCTACCGTGACATAGACATGTTGGACGCGAAGGCGATCTACACACACACACACACACACACACACACACACACACACACACACACACACATACACACACACACACACACACACACACACACACACACACACACACACACACACAAGCATCCAAGGGATAGGCGAAACAGAAAAGAAAAAAAAGGTGTTTCAGACATTTGGTATTCTTGGGTATGACAACAGATCGAAGACGAACGTTACTATTGAAGAAGTCAGCGAACGTTACATAACTCCTGTCTGGTGCTGGAAGGGATGTCGAACACTAGTCATGTCCCTTTGACGCACACCGCAGCCACTGTCTGTTCAGAGTTGTTCTACGTACCATGTACATGTATTGTATACAAGTGCATGTGTGTAAAAAAAAAAATGTAAATTTGAGGTATAACTCGTGAGAATATGAACGTGTGTGCGAGCATGTGTGTGAATGCACAAAGGTAAAAAGTAATCTTTGAATCCTCCTCCTCCTCCTCCTCCTCTCCTCCTTATTATTATTATTATTTCCGCATTATTATCATCATTTTTTGGTATTATCATTTCACTTTTGTTGTTGCTGCTATTGTATATTTTGTTTCATCATCATCATCATCATCATCATCATCATCATCATCATCATCATCATCATCATGATCATCATTATCAGCATCATCTTCGTCATCATCATCACCATTAATATTATTATATCATTATATATGTTTATTATTATTATTATTATTATTATTATTATTATTCATGTTGTTGTTGTATGTTTATTATTATTTTATTATTATTCTGGTGTTGTGGTGGTGGTTGTTGTTGTTGTTGTGAACACACACTTGTTGTACACACCCAGTAACAGATGTAGCTGTGTGCCTGTTGTATAGACTCTCACACGCCTATCTTCCACACCCATGTGTTTCAGTATTATAATGATAATGAACCAGCGACGTTGCTGTGTGTTCAGTATTATAATGATAATGAACCAGCGACTTTGCTGCTGTGTGTTTCAGTATTATAATGATAATGAACCACGACTTTGCTATGTGTTTCAGTATTATAATGATAATGAACCAACGACTTTGCTATGTGTTTCAGTATTATAATGATAATGAACCAACGACTTTGCTATGTGTTTCAGTATTATAATGATAATGAACCAACGACGTTGCTGTGTGTTTCAGTATTATAATGATAATGAACCAACGACTTTGCCATGTGTTTCAGTATTATAATGATAATGAACCAACGACTTTGCTATGTGTTTCAGTATTATAATAATAATGAACCAACGACTTTGCTATGTGTTTCAGTATTATAATGATAATGAACCACCTGTTGCTAGCCTCAGTATTATACCAATGAACCAACGACTTTGCTATGTGTTGGGTATTATAAAGATAACGAACCAACGACGTTGCTGCTGTTTCAGTATTATAATGATAATGAACCAACGACTTTGCTGTGTGTTTCAGTGTTATAATGATAATGAACCAACGACTTTGCTATGTGTTTCAGTATTATAATGATATGAACAACGACGTTGCTGTGTGTTTCAGTATTATAATGATAATGAACCAACGACTTTGCTATGGCATTATCAGTATGAACCAACGACTATTGCTATGTCCTCACAATGTCATAATGAACCGACGACTTTGCTGTGTGTTTCAGTATTATCTATGAACCAGGCTTTGTCACAGTTGACCGGTATTGTTGAACCATGGGTAACTTTGCACCATCGATTTGAGTATGTGTTTCAGTGTTGATCTATCAGGCAATGTCACAATCCTACCAATGAACCAGTGACTTGGCTGAGCATTTCAGCTAACGACCCCTTTTGTTGTCCTCACAATGTCATAATCCCTCCGATTGACTTTGCTGTGTGTTTCAGCTCTCCCCGTGATTGACATTGCTGTGTGTGTTTCAGTCCTCACCCTGATTGACTCTGCTGTGTTTCAGTCCTCACCCTGATTGACTCTGCTGTGTTTCAGTCCTCACCTGATTGGGACTCTCTGCTGTGTTTCAGTCCTCACCCTGATTGACTCTGCTGTGTTTCAGTGCTCACTATGATCGCCGGCTTGCTGATCTTCCCCTTGG
>JADBJO010002339.1:284959-299959 GCA_016801955.1 Conus betulinus
GTTTATTTGGAAAAGACGAGATAACAAAAATAGACACATTATTAAATCTATTATAATGGGCAAACTTATGCTGTCTACGCATGCACAATTTATTGTATTTCACCAGGATTTTCAGACCTTAATGTGAATTGAAGTACACCTACCCGATAGAAAAAAAGCATATGATGGGGATGTGCTGTAATTTTCTTTCTAATGTTACCATAAATGCTTTATTTGCTTAGATAACATTGATCATTCAGACAAATGTTATTCTGTCACAGGTTTTTCACTTTCAACACCAGACTCCAGACAATAATTGCTTCACCTTTCTTCACCAAAAACATCTCAATGCTCCTGTGGCCCAGCTTCAGTGAAGTCAGTCTGGAAATGAATAAATGGTGGTCATATAAGCCATGGAAAGATGGAATCAATATTCATCGATAAGAACACCCCCCCCCCCCCCCTCTTTTTCTTCCTGTTTCTGTTTTGTCATCTGTACTCCGGACGAGGCCTGGGTGCCAAAAGGCTGATCTATCCTCCTAGATAGAGAATTTTGATCTGGTCTTGTCGCATTCAGTGAATGTGATTTTGCTTACCTGATAATTCTATGTGCATACACTAAGCTTATGCAGTTATTCATTATGATTGGAAGAAAGGGCTTTTACCACCTTGATGTCACATATGCATATTTTTTTCAAAGACACAGGTTTCCATAGAATGGTTTCAGTGTCATCACTAAAGCTTCGTCAATGCTTACTTCACCCAAGTCATCTTAAGGGACGTCACTGAGGTGTGCCTGTCAGAATAAATATATCACGAGTAACATCCCCTAGAGACCGATATCAATTGCCATTAAAGAGCCCTGTGTGTGTGTGTGTGTGCGTGCGTGCGCGCGCGCGCGCGCGCGCGCGCTCGTGTGTGTGTGTGTGTGTGTGTGTGTGTGTGTGTGTGTAGTAGTGTAGTAGTAGTAGTAGTAGTAGTAGTGGTGGTGGTGGTGGTGGTGGTGGTGTGTGGTGGTGGTAGTAGTAGTAGTTTTTTTCACAAACTATGTGATATTAGACAAGAAAGGAGAGAGATAGACAGGCAAATAGAGGCAGATAGATAGAGTTTGTTCATGTTGCATACAAGTGTGCGCGTGTGTGCGTGCGCGTGTGTGTGTGTGTGTGCGTGCGCGCGCACGCGCGCGCGCGTGTGTGTTGTGTGTGTGTGTGTGTGTGTGTGTGTGTGTGTGTGTGTGTGTGTGTGTGTGTAGGGAGGGGGTGGGGGTGGGGCTGGAAGTGAGCGGAGGGTGGTGTACATAACATCAGAAAACATTCAGACAGACAAACGAATAAACAAACAAACAAACCTACACACACTAACAATATCAGATTAAAGCAAATACCTGACTGGACTACATATCAAGCAGGAAGTAACTTTCAAAGCAAAATCAATATCAAAAAAAAAAAAAACATCTGTCACAGACATGCCTGATAAATGTGGCAGAAATGCCTTGAGAGGCACACATTCGAACAAAAACATGCTCTCTTGTCAATTTTGTTTCCCCGCATATGCATTTTGTTGCAGAGCTATATTTAGTTCTAAAAGCATCCAGTTTCAATCGATGAAAATACTGAAACGAAGTTTCTGTATTGATGTATATCACAAATGTGCAGATGTTGGATGCTTTTGAAATGATCAATACTAAAAAGAGGGCTATTTTGTGTCTGAACATGAGTAACAGCTTTGTTCTGCCCATTTCTAAAATATTCCCAAGCTGTTTGTTTTAAAATTTTTTGACTCTCTTTCAAAGTGTGTGTGTGTGTGTGTGTGTGTGTGTGTGTGTGTGCAGGAAGGTAATCATTCATTATACGGTATAACAGCGAGAACTTTCCAACTGATCACATCATTCCTCGAGAATAGTCAGCTGACTTTTGTGCCAACACCAACTCATCAGACACGTTATCTGTACAACACGGCGCACCATTCTTCTCGTCGTCGAGCCGTGTGTGTGTGTGTGTGTGTGTGTGTGTGTGTTGATGTGTGACAAGGCGTCAGTCTCTGTGGCTGTCCCTGGTCTCCACAGGTGGTGGTGAGATTGTGTGCTGTGAGAGAGGACACCAGCGGCCCATTGGCTGCATGTAATTCATGGCCTGTGGGGCGTTCACTTCAATTCATGGCCTGTGGGGCGTTCACTTCAAGTCCTGGCCTGTGGGGCGTTCACTTCAATTCATGGCCTGTGGGGCGTTCACTTCAATTCATGGCCTGTGGGCCGTTCACTTCAGTTCATGGCCTGTGGGCCGTTCACTTCAATTCATGGCCTGTGGGCCGTTCACTTCAATTGACTGCCTGTGGGGCGTTCACTTCAAGTCATTGCCTGTGGGGCGTTCACTTCAAGTCATTGCCTGTGGGCGTTCACTTCAAGTCATTGCCTGTGGGGCGTTCACTTCAATTCATTGCCTGTGGTTTTTTTTTTCATGGGTTTTGTTGTTCAATTCATTGCCTGTGGGTTGTTTTCGTGGGTTTTCAGTTCAATTCATTGCCTGTGTCGTTTTTTTTTAACGTTTTCTGTGTTGTTGTTCAATTCATTGCCTGTTTTTTTTTTTTTTTTTTTTTTAAATGTTTGTTGTTGTTGTTGTTCAATTCATTGCCTGTAGGGTTTTTTCCTTGGTTTTCTGTTCAATGTATTGCCTATATTGCTTTGCCATAGGCTTTCTGTCAATCCATTGCCTATGCGACCTTGCCATGGGATTGTGTTCAACTCATTGCCAAAGGGTTTTTTTCCCCAGGGATTTCTGTTCAGATCATTGCCTTTAGGGCTTTTTTACGGGGTTTCTGCTACAGGTCTTCTTCTCCTTCTTCTTCCTAAAATACTGGTTCACTCAAAAAAAAACGAGTAGGTCACCAGCGCGTCTTCTGTTCTATTCATTGCCTACAGGGCCTGTCATAGGCCTTCTGTTCTATTCATTGCCTACAGGGTCATAGGCCTTCTATTCTATTTATTGCCTACAGGGCCTGTCTCAGGCCTTCTGTTCTATTTATTGCCTACAGGACCTGTCTCAGGCCTTCTGTTCTATCTATTGCCTACAGGACCTGTCTCAGGCCTTCTATTTCTATTCATTGCCTACATGGTATGTCTCAGGCCTTCTGTTCTATTTATTGCCTACATGGTCTGTCTCAGGCCTTCTGTTCTATTTATTGCCTGCAGGACCTGTCTCAGGCCTTCTGTTCTATTCATTGCCTGCATGGTCTGTCTCAGGCTTTCTGTTCTATTCATTGCCCTACATGGTCTGTCTCAGGCCTTCTGTTCTCTATTCTATTGCCTACATGGTCTGTCATTGCCTACAGGGTCTCAGGCCTTCTGTTCTATTCATTGCCTACAGGGCCTGTCTCAGGCCTTCTGTTCTATTCATTGCCTACATGGTCTGTCTCAGGCCTTCTGTTCTATTCATCGCCTACAGGGCCAGTCATAGGCCCACTGTTCTATTTATTGTCTACATGGTCTGTCATAGGCCTTCTGTTTCTATTTATTGCCTACAGGGTTATAGGCCTTCTGTTCTATTCATTGTCTATAGGGCTTGTCATAGGGTCTCTGTTCTATTTATTGTCTACAGGGTCATAGGCCTTCTGTTCTATTTATTGCCTACTGGGTCATAGACCTTCTGTTCTATTTATTGCCTACAGAGTCTGTCATACATTATGTTCATTATGTTCTATTCATTGTCTACAGGGTCATAGGCCTTCTATTCTATTCATTGCCTACAGGGCCTGTCATAGGCCTTCTGTTCTATTTCGTTTCCTATAGGGCCTTGTCTTGGGCTTTGTATTCATTCACCGCCGATGTGGCCTTGTCAGGGGTTTTCTGTTCTATTCATAGCCACACATGGCTTTGACATAACCAATGTCAGGTAGGCACTCAATGTCTGCACAGCGTGTTGTGCTAATGCGTAGGTCAGACATCTGCTAAGCCGTAGCCACGAGATCCTCTTCTTAAATCCTACCATCTTAGATATTAATTAATTCATCCGCCAGCTTAAAATCATGCGCACTGCGCTCTCAAAACTTAGTAGATGTGGTGTGGTCTATTTGGACTAGTCCGCACGGAGTGACGCCTCTTTGATGAAACTGAAACCGCCTCGTCATAGGCTTCATGTTCAATTTCAGGCCCATAGGGCCTCGTCATGGCCTTGCTGTTCAATTTATGGCCCATAGAGCCTCTCGTCATGGCCTTGCTGTTCAATGTATGGCCCATAGGGCCTCGTCATGGCCTTGCTGTTCAATGTATGGCCCATAGGGCCTCGTCATGGCCTTGCTGTTCAATGTATGGCCCATAGGGCCTCGTCATGGCCTTGCTGTTCAATGTATGGCCCATAGGGCCTCGTCATGGCCTTGCTGTTCAATGTATGGCCCATAGGGCCTCATCGTCATGTCCTTGCTGTTCAATGTATGGCCCATAGGGCCTCGTCATGGCCTTGCTGTTCAATGTATGGCCCATAGGGCCTCGTCATGGCCTTGCTGTTCAATGTATGGCCCATAGGGCCTTGGATGGCCATGCTGTTCAATGTAAAGCCCATAGGGCCTCGTCATGGCCTTGCCGTTCAATTTAAGGCCCATAGGGCCTTGGATGGCCTTGCTGTTTCAATTTATGCCCCATAGGACCTGTCATCACGGCCTTGCTGTTCAATGTAAGGCCCATAGGGCCTTGTAATGGCCTTGCCGTTCAATTTAAGACCCATGGGGCCTTGCAATGGCCTTGCCGTTTAACTTAAGACCCATAAGGTCTTGCAATGGCCTTGCTGTTCAATTTAAGGCTCATAGGGCCTCGCAATGGCCTTGCTGTTCAATGTATGCCGTAAATGGCCCTGTCAATTGCCTTGCCGTTCCATTTATGGCCTATATGGCCTTGTCAGGGCCTTGCTGTTCTATAAAAGCCAATAGGGCTTTGTCATAGCCCTCCTGTTCAATTTAAACGCCTAGGGCTCTGTTATGGGTTTCCTGGTCTATTCATTGCCTACATGGCTCTGTATGGGTTTCCTGGTCTATTCATTGCCTACTGTGGTCTGTCATGGTTTTGCTGGTCTATTCATTGCCTACTTGGCTCTGTCTTGGGTTCCTGGTCTATTCATTGCCTACATGGCTCTGTCTTGGATTTTCTGGTCTATTCATTGCCTACATGGCTCTGTCTTGGTTTTTTCTGGTCTATTCAATGCCTACATGGGTTTTCTGGACTATTCATTGCCTACATAACTCTGTCTGGGGTTTTCTGGTCTATTCATTGCCTACATGGCTCTGTGTCTTGGGTTTTCTGGTCTATTCATTGCCTCCGTGGCTTTGTCATTGGCTTTCTGTCTAGTTCATGGCCTATAGGGCCTTTTCGAATGATTTTTTCTTCAGTCATTGCCGATAGAGCCCGTCATGGGCCTCTGTTCGATTCCTTTCATGTAGAGCCTTGTCATGGGGTTTCTGTTAGCTTTATTGCCTATAGAGCCCCTTAATGGGCTACAGTGGAAGGCGGAGCCGCTCTCTCTCCTTCCGCTGCCTTTAAGATTCCCTGAACTGAATCAGGTCCCCATTTACTAGTGGTTGGACAAAGAGGGTTTTTCAACCATTTACTACTGGGTGGACAGAGAGGTTTTTCAACCATTTACTACTGGGTGGACAGAGAGGGTTTTCAACCATTTACTACTGGGCGGACAGAGAGGTTTTTTCAACCATTTACTACTGGGTGGACAGAGAGGGTTTTCAACCATTTACTACTGGGTGGACAGAGAGGTTTTTCAACCATTTACTACTGGGTGGACAGAGAGGGTTTTCAACCATTTACTACTGGGCGGACAGAGAGGGTTTTCAGCCGCTTACTACTGGTTGCACAGAGAGGGTTTTCAGCCAATTTTTACTACTGGCGGACAGAGAGGGATTTCAGCCGTTTACTACTGCTTGGACAGAGAGGGTTTTTCAACCAAATATTACTACTGGTTGGACAGAGAGGGATTTCAACCAGAACCAATCCACAGGTCCCCATTTACTACTGCTTAGACAGAGAGAGCTTTTCAACCAGAAATATTCCCAACCCATGAGTCAGCTCTGCAGGCCACCGCTCTGACCATTTGACCACTGGTCTCACCGCTCTGACCATTTGACCACTGGTGGTCTCACCGCTCTGACCACTGGTCTCACGCGCTCTGACCACTGGTCTCACCGCTCTGACCACTGCTCTCTCTCTGCTCTGACCTTGTCTCGCCGCTCTGACCGTTTGAACACAGGTCTTTTGGGGTGCACCGCTCTATAATCAGCGCAGCCTCTGGATAGTGAGTTGTTTTAACATCAGCAACATGGATGTGACAGCCACCCCTGAGTATGATCAATGATTGCATGCGCGGGCACGCGCGTGTGTCTCTGACCACTGGTCTCACCGCTCTGAGAGACCGCTCTGACCAGAGAGAGAGAGAGAGAGAGAGAGAGAGAGAGAGAGAGATGGAGAGACAGAGACGGAGACAGAGACAGACACGCGCGTGTGTCAAAGAGAGAGACAGACACGAGAGAGATAGGCTAGAGAGAGAGAGATGGAGAGAGAGAGAGAGAGAGAGAGACAGAGAGAGAGAGAGAGAGAGAGAGGAGAGAGAGAAAATGGTAAATGGTAGACATTCAGACAAACAGACAAACAGACAGACGCAGACAGCGACGGGGTGGAAAGAGGTAGACCACACACAAATCTGAAAGAAACCAAAACGTTCTTAGTACACGAGATCAATTTCCACAGTTTCATTTTATTTCGTCAGCCATCGGTTCCCTGAGACTGGCGTCCTAAATCAAGCTCAAAACAAAGTGGTTTACTACCGCCATGTCCTTTCCCCCACCAACACTTCAACAACGGCAATTCACTCATGAAATACTGCGGTGTGTGTGACGCTCCTGAAAGCACGGAGCCTGTTTCATGGCAAGAAATGGCTGTTTGACCTGTTTTTTCCTAACCATAAATAAATAAACAATTAAAATGAATTAAATGAACACACAAACAAATGAATAAATAAATAGCCACTGAAAAGAGAAGAAGGAGAAGAAAGTGATGAGAAGGAGGAAAAGAAAAGAAGAAGAAGAAGAAGAAGAAGAAGAAGAAGAAGAAGAAGAAGAAGTTAATAACTTGAACACCTTGCTAGTCAATAACTTGAACACCTTGCTAGTCAATAACTTGAACACCTTGCTAGTCAATAACTTGAACACCTTGCTAGTCAATAACTGAACACCTTGCTAGTCAATAACTTGAACACCTTACTAGTCAATAACCTGAACACCTTGCTAGTCAATAACTTGAACACCTTGCTAGTCAATAACTTGAACACCTTGCTAGTCAATAACCTGAACACCTTGCTAGTCAATAACTTGAACACCTTGCTAGTCAATAACCTGAACACCTTGCTAGTCAATAACTTGAACACCTTGCTAGTCAATGACTTGAACACCTTGCTAGTCAATAACTTGAACACCTTGCTAGTCAATGACTTGAACACCTTGCTAGTCAATAACTTGAACACCTTGCTAGTCAATGACTTGAACACCTTGCTAGTCAATGACTTGAACACACCTTGCTAGTCAATAACTTGAAACACCTTGCTAGTCAATGCCTTGGAACGCCTCTGAAATCCTTGAATGTCAAGACAGACAACGAATAGTTTGTGACCGAGTGGAGGCCCATCTTTCACATCTTTGCCCAAAGACGTATTGAGTTGATCAGAACAGAGATGGGCTTGTTTGGGTTTTTTCCGTTCCCGAGTCTTTCCAACTTGTTTGGTTGGGTTTTCCGTTCCCGAGTCTTTCCAGCTTGTTTGGGTTTTCTCCGTTCCCGGGACTTTCCAGCTTGTTTGGGTTTTTCCGTTCCCGAGTCTTTCCAGCTTGTTTTGGTTTTTTTTTTCCGTTCCCGAGTCTTTCCAGCTTGTTTGGGTTTTTTTCCGTTCCCGAGTCTTTCCAGCTTGTTTGGGTTTTTTTTCCGTTCCCGAGTCTTTCCAGCTTGTTTGGGTTTTTTTTTTCCGTTCCCGAGTCTTTCCAGCTTGTTTGGTTTTTTTTCCGTTCCCGGGACTTTCCAACTTGTTTGGTTTTTTTCCGTTCCCGGGACTTTCCAACTTGTTTGGGTTTTTTTCCGTTCCCGGGACTTTCCAACTTGTTTTGGGTTTTTTCCGTTCCCGGGACTTTCCAACTTGTTTGGGTTTTTCCGTTCCCGGACTTTCCAACTTGTTTGGGTTTTTTTTTTCCGTTTCCCGGACTTCCCTGTTGTAAAGTACTGACATTTGGGCGTTCTTCTTCTCACACACAGTTATGTAGTGCTGACAAACGTACAATTCTTTATTTGCTTCTTCTTTTTTCTTCTATATATATATATATATATTATATATTATATATATATATATATATATTATATATATTTATATATTGTGTGTGTGTGTGTGTGTGTGTGTGTGTGTGTGTGTGTGTGTGTTTTACTTTTCTTTTGTTCTTCTTATCTTCTTTCTTTCCTTCCTTTCTTCCTTTTTTCTTTGTCCTCTACCTTCACTCCTTTTCCCCCTCCATCCTCCTGTTTGTTTCTTCCATCTTTCGGTAGTCTTTCTTTTTTTTCGTCCTTTTTTTCGTTTCTTCTCTCTTTCCGTTATTTTTCCATTTCATAATGTTTTGCCTGTGTGTTCGTATTTTTCTTTTTTTTTTTTTTTTTCCTTTTTTTTTGTTATTGTTGTTATTCGTTCTTTTTTTTCTACCTTTCTTTTTTTTTTTTTTTTTTCATTTGTGCTTGCTTTTCTTTCTTCTTTCCTTTCGACTTTCTTTCCTTCCTTCTATCATCTTGTTTTTTTTTTTCTTCCTTCGTTCCTTTCTTCTGTCTTTTCTTTCTCTTCTTAAATATCTCTTTCATTCTATCTCTGTTTTATTTTCCTATCTCTCTTCGTTCATTCTTTTTCTCTTCCTTTCTCTTTTCCTTATTTCTGTTTTTGCTTTTTTGCGTCTTCTTTGTTTTTCCACGTTCCTACACACACACACACACACACACACACACACACACACACACACACACACATATATATATATATATATATATATATATATATATATATATATATAAAATATATATATATACCATATATATATATATATATAAAAGTGAGTGAGTGTGTGTGTGTGTGTGTGTGTGTGTGTGTGTGTGTGTGTGTGTGTGTGTGTGTGTGTGTGTGTGTGTGGTCTTTGACTGCGGTGCATCTGAAGTTATTTAATCACTAACTGCATCAGGTGTGTGTAATACTACAAGACAAACTTTGCTGCTCAATGCAAAGTGTAAACGTTGGTGCATGTCTGGAAGGATTCTTTCTCCTCTCACTGGACACGCCCAGCTAGTGCAGGGCCTCTGAATTGAGCTTTTTTTGCTTGAAAACTTTCGGTTACTCATCCGAAATACCTGAAATGTCAAAGCTAATGAATACACCTCTAAGTGCGTAAAGACAGGGAACCATATAAAGACAACAGGGAGAAAGAGAGGGAACCATATAAAGACAACAGGAGAGAAAAGAGAGGGAACCATATAAAGACAACACAGGGAGAAAAGAGAAGGAACCATATAAAGACAACAGGGAGAAAAAAGAGGGAACCATATAAAGACAACAGGGAGAAAAAAAGAGGGAACCATATAAAGACAACAGGGAGAAAAAAGAGGGAACCATATAAAAACAAAAGGGAGAAAAGAGAGGGAGCCATATGAAGACAACAGGAGAGAAAAGAGAGGGAGCCATATGAAGACAACAGGAGAAAAGAGAGGGAGCCATATGAAGACAACAGGGAGAAAAGAGAGTGAACCATATGAAGACAACAGAGAGAAAAGAGAGGGAACCATATAAAGACAACAGAGGGAAAAGAGAGGGAACCATAAAGAAAACAGAGAGAGAAAGAGAGGGAACCATATGAAGACAACAGAGAGAAAAGAGAGGGAACCATATAAAGACAACACAGAGGGAAAAGAGAGGGAACCATATAAAGAAAACAGAGAGAAAAGAGAGGGAACCATATGAAGACAACAGGGAGAAAAGAGAGGGAACCATATAAAGACAACAGAGAGAAAAGATGACCAGTAAGAGATGGACTGAACAGCGTCGATGAGTCATTGTCCACTTGGGTTCCTCAGTCTGCCTCCGAGCCTGAAACACACACACACACACACACACACACACACACACACACACACACACACACACACACACACACACACACACACACACACACACACACACACACACAGACACGGACATGACAGATGATCGTCTTGTTTTGTTTCACATAGGTATTATACAACAGGCTGACAAGAATGCATTAAACGTCTGAAATGAGTTTGACCTACATCATGAACCAACCAAGCAGTCGACAGTTCTCAGGCCTAATAAAGTCTTCGTTGACTTCCAAGCAGAAAGGAACATCTCCTGTCCGTCACCTTTTCCACAGCTGTGTCCATGACTTTATTCTGCATTCATCACCAACACCCACCCCATCCTCCAACTACCTCTCTGTATGTCCGTCTGTCTGTGCGTCTGCCTGTCTGTCTGTCTGTCTATGCGTCTGTCTGTCTATGCGTCTGTCTGTTTGTCTGTCTGTTTCTGTCTGTCTGTCTATCTGCTGTCTGTCTGTCTGTCTCTCTCTCTCTGTGTGTGTGTGTGTGTGTGTGTGTGTGTGTGTGTGTGTGTGTGTGTGTTTGTGTGTTTGTGTGTGTGTGTGTGTGTGTGTGTGTGTGTGTGTGTGTGTGTGTGTGTGTGTGTGTGTGTGTGTGTGTGTAACCCTTGTGTGTGTGTGTGTGTGTGTGTGTGTGTGTGTGTGTGTGTGTGTGTGTGTGTAACAACTGCTAAGTTCCAAGGTTCACCGTTACTGAGATTTGAGAGAATGCAATCGAATTTAATTCTAACATTAAAGGTAACCATATTTTATCTTCGGGAAGTTGTCAAACACGACACCGATGTATGTGTTTTATTTTCACGTCAAACGATAGCCTATTCTTTTCCGAAAGATGGAAAGAGTTGTTACGTACGTGCCTTTTTATGCATGTTTTTCAAGCACGGAAGCTGGGTTTAGAGTTCGATCCGAAAGCAAGGAGGGGCTTGGAGTCTGCACATGGCTCTCCCCAGCGTGGATGGAACCTTTGGGACATATGCATGAGGGTCTGACGCTTTACCCTTTGGGCCACACTAGGCATGAGGGTCTGACGTTTTTACCCTTTGGGCCATAGGCACGAGGGTCTGACGTTTTACCCTTTGGGCCATAGGCATGAGGGTCTGACTTTTACCCTTTGGGCCATAGGCATGAGGGTCTGACGCTTTACCCTTTGGGCCATAGGGCATGAGGGGTCTGACGCTTTTACCCTTTGGGCCATAGGCATGAGGGTCTGACGTTTTTACCCTTTGGGCCATAGGCATGAGGGTCTGACGCTTTTACCCTTTGGGCCATAGGCATGAGGGTCTGACGCTTTTACCCTTTGGGCCATAGGCATGAGGGTCTGACGCGCTTTACCCTTTGGGCCATAGGCATGAGGGTCTGACGCTTTACCCTTTGGGCCATACTGGTCCTCCAACATAGATCTAAAGCTGGCACAATGTAGATTCCACTACAAACCTAGTTGTAGTTTTTTCTTCTTTTTTTTTTCTTTTGACATTGCTTGTTATACTATCGTCAGTATAATATCATCCTCACCGTCGACGTCGTCGTCATCATCATCATCATAATTCATTGTTGCCGTCATCATCATCATCAGCTTTAGCAAAAAAAGAAGAAGAAGAACAACAACAACAACAAACAACAACAATATCAAGAAGAACAAGAACGAGAGAACAAGAACAGGAACTAGAACAAGAAGAACAAGAAAAGAAGAACAAGAACAGAAGCAAGAAGAATAGGAAGAAGAAGAACAAGAACAAGAAGAACAGGACAACAAAAAAACAGGAACAGAAGAACAACAAAAACAAGAAGAACAGGAACAAGAAGAATAGGAACAAGAAGAACAAGGACAAGAAGACGGAAAAGAAAAAGCAATGTCGTCAGCATTGTGTTGTACACAAACTGATGATAATGGTGATGGTGGTGGTGGTGGATGTTGGTGGTAGTGACGGTGGTAATGATGATGATGATGATGATGATGATGATGATGATGATGATGATGATGATGATGATGCGTCAATTTTTTTTTTAGGTATTTAGTTGTTTATCTTTTATTATATAAAAAAAAAACATTGCCGTAAATGGACTAGTTACCATTTTCAAATTACGGGGCAAGGTCATGTCATCAACGTTTATCGTGGTGCCCATGGACAGATCCAAGGAAGTGTGTAAAGGTGGTGCAGAGCTAGAGTAAGGGGATGGGGGGGGGGGGGGGGGGGGGGGGGAGTGAATACGGGATGGTGGTGGTGGTGATAATCATCACCATCATCATCATCATTACCACCGCTACTACCACCTCCACCACCACTATCAGTTTGTTGTGTAAGAGAGAGAGAGAGAGAGAGAGAGAGAGAGAGAGAGAGAGAGAGAGAGAGAGAGAGAGAGAGAGAGAGAGAGAGAGAGACCTTACGTACCGGTCCAAAAGTGGAACCTACATTCCTCGATCTTGTCCTCCAGTTTGCTGATCGTTTCTCGGAATTCCAAAATCCGCTCCACCTTTTCTTCCATGCTGTTGTCGTTTCCGTTTCCGTTTCCGTTGTCCTCATCGTCAGCGGCAGATAACCTCATGACTCCAATAACACTCTCCTCCCCTTCCCACTCTCCCTCTATCATGTCCTTACATTGGTCCAAAACCTCCTGAAAATATCAGGTAAATGTTGATGTTAAAAAGTGAATAGAGAGAGGGGGGGGGGGAGAGGGAGGGAGGGAGAGAGAGGGGGGGGGGGGGGGAGGGGGGGAGGGAGAGAGTATTTCATTTCATTGAGGAAAAGAACAAGTGCATAAAGGCATATTTTACTTGCCCTCAAAGAAAGTCAGTGAAGACGTCAGTCATCACATTCAAGGAGAGACATTCAAAACCAACGCTATCCGTGAAATCTTAAGCGTAAACAACATCATTAAGATAAATTAAACTCTAGATTGACACTCGACACACACACACAAATGACAGTTCATTGGAATATGAAAGGACACACACAACATTAAGATAATGGAACTGAAATAACGCTCAAGACACAAGTGGCGGTTCATTAGAAGGGCGTGAGAACAGGAAGGGGTAAGAACGGGAGAGGGGTGGACGGGATAGGGGAGGGGAGGGCAGGGCAGGAAAGGGGCGGGAGTGGGGGGCAGATCGAGAGAGAGGAGTGACTTGGGATGTGTGAAGAGGGGAGTGTTACAGATAAATGTACACGCAAAGCGCAAAACCCCGCCACATATGGAAGGAAATGTAAATGAGACAGACAGACAGACAGACAGACATGTGAGAGACAGACAGACAGGACAGAGAGAGAGAGAGAGAGAGTCTAGCCTGAGAGAGAGAGAGGCTCCTGGAGAGAGAGAGAGACTGCGACTACGTTCCGAGACAGAGACAGAGACAGAGACAGAGACAGACAGACAGACAGAAATAAAGACAGAGGCAGAGGACACACATACGCACACGCACGCACACGCACGCGCACGCACGTACGCACACACACGCCCGCACGCACACACACGCACGCACCCGCACACACACACACACACACACACACACACACACACACACGCCACACACACACACACACACACACACACACACACACACACACCTCCAAAACGAGTGACAGTGGTCCTCAGATGACCCAGCAGAACGTCCAGCTCTTCAGGGAGAAAAGGAAAGACGTAACGCCAAGAATGACTGGCTGCACCCTCTGTGGGCGTGACCAGGGGAAGGGGCAGGAAGAGGGGTGAGCAGAGTAAGGGACATCACCGCCGTCATCTTCCGCATTAGGGGCATGCTGCCAACCAACCCAAGTCCCATGACAATGACTAGCTGTAAGGAAAATGGGATTCGCTTCGAGGACGAACAAACACATAATTTATATCATTTCAGCGTACAAGCTGCCCCTGGTTCCGATGTGCTTTTTTTTACGTGTCCATTCTGTCCAGCTCTTCAAGAAGAAGAAGAAGAAGAAGAAGAAGAAGAAGAAGAAGAGGAGGAGGAGGGAGAGGAGGAGGAGAGAGGCAAGAAACAAGAACAAGGACAAAAAGTTAGGAAAATGCACATAGCAGGGCCAGATCATTTTAGAAGACCACGCTAGATTTATGGAAAATTTATGTAGGAGCATGTGTGTGTGTGTGTGTGTGTGTGTGTGTGTGTGTGTGTGTGTGTGTGTGTGTGTGTGTGTGTGTGTGTGTGTGTGTGTGTGTGTGTGTGTGTGTGTGTGTGTGTGTGTGTGTGTGTGTGTGTGTGTGTGTGTGTGTGTGTGTGTGTGTGTTGTGTGTGTGTGTCGAGGTATGTCGAAGACATACAGAAGGTATTGTATCAACTATGTATCAACTATGTCAGTATAGCTATTGACATAGAGGGAGAGAAAGGGGGGAGCAGGAGGAGGAGGAGGAGGAGGAGAGATACGAACCATCCCCTTTCGCTTGTTAGAGTACTACTGTGCGTACTGAAGCATCCAGTACGTACTGTTGACCTGATTGCTACTCTGCCTGCCGTCTGTCCACAGACTGGATGTCTCTTTGCCACTCTTCGATGTTGATAGTCAGTCATGTATGAAGCTTTGCCACTCTTCGCTGTTGATAGTCAGTCATGTGTGAAGCTTTGCCACTCTTCGCTGTTAATAGTCAGTCATGTACGAAGCTTTGCCACGCTGCTGATAGTTAGTCAAGTATAAAAGCACATACAAGGTGGTTAGCGCGGGCAAAAACCATGTGCAGGTAGGGTACCGACCTCGCTGAAAAGCGGGCAACAAGCGGCCGTAGTGGCCAGCTAAGGAGGGATAACTCACTTGTGGAGTATGGCCACTTTGAAGATTTCAGTTTCAGTTTCAAGGAGGCGTCACTGCGTGTGGACTAGTCCATACACGCTACACCACATCAGCTAAGTTT
>JADBJO010002339.1:304959-322966 GCA_016801955.1 Conus betulinus
AGACACTTGCATGAATTAATCCTTAGCTGTAAACGTTTATTAACGCATAAAGTGACGACAGTTAACTGTTACAATTTAAAAGTTTTGCCAACTTAATCATATTAAAATCATCACTGAAAAAGCTATATGCAGTTCCGTTTGGTGACATCAATATGAAGTAAAAGTATAGGAAGGTTTCATCAATATTTAACGGTCTGTCAACTTCTGTTGTGCTAGTGTTTGTAATTATCAAGAAAATGTCACCATTAAAGTTCAACACACACACACACACACACACACACACACACACACTAGAATAATTGATACAGAAAATACATCTAGGGCCTACCCACTTAGTTCTGCAGCTGGATAAATAAGAAGAAATAAAATAACATTCCCAAAGGATGAACTAGATTGAAGTGGAAAGTTCACAAAGCAAAACACAAGAAAAACAGCGACAAAGGAAGTGAATAAATAAACAAAAAAGCGTACAAATTAAAAAGCGGATAAAAACCATGCGTTAACCACAGCAGGGCGCCTCTTCCTCCGCGTGGTGTGATTAGAGACGAGACGTGTCGGCACGTGCAAGCTGACAAACGATTGATGACGCGGAGGTCGCACGTGCAAGGTCATCTGTTTGCGAAACAGCACGTGCGGTGGACAGCCAATCAGATGAAAAGACAAATGAAGGGCTGGTAGTGACCATTCAAATACTGCTTGCTGCGTGATTTTCTTTCTCCCAGTAACATTCACGTGAATCAGCGATGGCGTTGTTCCTTGCAAGCTGCTGAACATGGTGTGCAACTGCGTGCTTGTGTTTTAGCAACAAATAGGCGTACGTGTGTTGGCACTGGAAATCACACACACACACACACACACACACACACACACACACACACACACACACACACACACACACACACACACACACACACACACACACACACACACACACACATACACACACACACACACACTGGAGAATGGATGCCATCAGAATCAAGTGGAGGGTGGACATATGTCTCCCCATATGAAACCTAAGTAGAGGATGGACACACATCTTGCCGTGACTCCCTGTCCAAACAGTCCTTCAGTCGTCCATGGATCGTGCACACATCTCGCCCTCTGTAGCTACAGGAAGGATGGAGCTACAGGAAGGATGGAGACCATCTGGACATGCTTTGTCCATCCAGTCCCCCCAGGGTAAAGTGAAGGGAGAACATATGGCCTCAAGTAGCCCTGTCCCTGGGATGGACATGATCCCCTGTGCAAAACAGTCGGCACAGGAGAGGTAGGACATGATCCCCTGTGCAAAACAGTCCACGGCACCCATGATCCCCTGTGCAAAACAGTCCACGGCACAGGAGAGGGTGGACATGATCCCCTGGAGTCCACGGCACAGGAGAGGGTGGACATGAATCCCTGTGCAAAACAGTCCACAGCACAGGAGAGGGGTGGACATGATCCCTGTGCAAAACAGTCCACGGCACAGGAGAGGTAGGACATGATCCCCTGTGCAAAACAGTCCACGGCACAGGAGAGGGTGGACATGATCCCCTGTGCAAAACAGTCCACGGCACAGGAGAGGGTGGACATGATCCCCTGTGCAAAACAGTCCACGGCACAGGAGAGGTAGGACATGATCCCCTGTGCAAAACAGTCCACGGCACAGGAGAGGGTGGACATGATCCCCTGTGCAAAACAGTCCACAGCACAGGAGAGGGTGGACATGAATCCCCTGTGCAAAACAGTCCACGGCACAGGAGAGGGTGGACATGAATCCCTGTGCAAAACAGTCCACAGCACAGGAAAGGGTGGACATGAATCCCTGTGCAAAACAGTCCACACAGCACAGGAAAGGGTGGACATGAATCCCTGTGCAAAACAGTCCACAGCACAGGAAGGGGTGGACATGAATGCCTGACCAAGACAGTCCACAGCACAGGAGAGGGTGGACATGAATCCCTGTGCAAAAACAGTCCACGGCACAGGAGAGGGTGGACATGAATGCCTTGCAAAACAGTCCACAGCACAGGAGAGGGTGGACATGAATCCCTGTGCAAAACAGTCCACGGCACAGGAGAGGGTGGACATGAATGCCTGTCCAAGACAGTCCACAGCACAGGAGAGGGTGGACATGATTGTCACTCTAGGGAACTTCATGGACATGCCTGTCGCCGTGACTCCCCTCAGAGATGTCCCACCTGCTGTGATCTTTGAAATTCTGAAAAGATCATTATTTTTTTCATCTGTTCTAAGATTTCACGTAACAAAGATTTTTAACGAAATTTCCGATTTTTCAGGTGTATTTGAAAGGGTTGTATGCGTGCGTTTCTTCTTTGTTTTTCTAATGCCATGGGAATTGACCAGAACGCGGCGACAGCTCTGTGTGGCCCTTGCTGTTGGCTGGGCTATAAGCAACGTTATCAATTATCGCTTATCCATGACTCGCTGTTCAGGACCAATACACAGTGGAGGATGGACATGTACCTTGCCATGACTCTGGTCAAGACCACTCTCCTAGTTACACGGGAAGGTGGACATGTATCTCACTGAGGCCGTCCATCCAAGGCCTCCTGACAGATTACAGTGAAGGGTGGACACCAGTTTCACCATGACTCCCCCTCTTGACCATCGTACGGTAGTACACCGTATAATGGAGGGTATGGATGTATCTTGTAAAGACTTACTGTCCGAGATCATTTTACCTGGTTCAGTGGAGAGCGCGGCCATGGATCTCGTAATAACGCTCAAGTCGAGAACATTCTGCGAGGTGCCGTATAGAATGGATTTGTGTTTACAATGGCTTCCTGTCTAATACTGTTCTACAGGGTACAGTGAAGGTGTACATTCGTTTCACCGATCTAAAGGGTACAACTGAGGTTGGACATGTGATTCGTAATGACGTTTTGTCCAAGGCTATTCTGCCAGGTAGAATGGAGACTGAGGAGGCATCTCACCATGACTGCCTGTTCCGGACCATTCTTCAGGGTGCAGTGGAAGGTGGACATTGCAGAAACAGATGGAAGACGCCCTGGACTGATATCGCAAACGTCTACACCGCCTACAATGTCTCCGCCCAGTTGTCCAGGGATGAGTACAGAGGGTTGTGTGTTGATCCTCGACTGACTGGGTGTCTGCGGCTGTACCTGAGCTCCTTGTGCCAGGGAGAGAAAGGACAGAGAGGTGTGCTGTAGTCTGTGACTGTAGCTGTAGTATTTGTCCTAACAGGGAGAGAGAGGGGGAGGGAGAGAGGGAGGGAGAGACAGAGAGAGAGAGGACAGAGAGACAGCACACTCTGTACTCTGTGACTGTAGCCGTAGTGTTTGTCCTACCAGGAGAGAGAGAGGACAGAGAGAGACACACTCTGTAGTCTGTGACTGTAGCCGTAGTGTTTGTCCCAACCAGGGAGAGAGAGGACAGAGAGAGACAGCACACTCTGTAGTCTGTGACTGTAGCTGTAGTGTTTGTCCAACAGGGAGAGAGAGGACAGAGAGAGAGAAAGCACACTCTGTAGTCTGTGACTGTAGCTGTAGTGTTTGTCCCAACAGGGAGAGAGAGGGACAGAGAGAGAAAGCACACTCTGTAGTCTGTGACTGTAGCCGTATGTTTGTCCTACCAGGGAGAGAGAGAGAAGCCAGAGACAGCACACTGTTTGGTCTGTTACTGTACCTGTACTATTTATCAAGCCACAGAGAGAGAGAGCGAGAGAGAGAGAGAGGCAGCACTCCCTGTAGACAGTGATGAACAATGGACAACAGTCCCGTACAGTCTGTGGGTGTGCCCGCACAACTTGTGGCAGATAGCATTAAGAGCAGAGAGGCCGCTCACCCACTCTGCTCACCACACCGCGACATGAACCAGGCTGGCTGTGTCAGCCGCTGTGGTCTTCTGCTTAGTTACCATTCAACGGGGAAATCGATTTGGATGGTCTCTCCTTTGGAAACCTCGGGAAGCGTTTCCACTGCAAAGTGTGCCGTCACCTTCTGACGGTTTCTATGACTCTAAACTTACCTTTTATTCAGCTTTTCTTAAATGATCTTCGCATTGTTTAGAAAGAAAGGTTGGTTACCACCAAAGACACAGACACAGATTACAGGACAACTTTGCTTTTGTTGTTTTTGAAAGCTACTCACTTTTCTGCGTCCTTGGTCTGAACGCAATTTTTTTGTCCTAGTATGCGGATGACATTCAATCATGATCTGGCGACAGGGCTGTGGATGTGTCAGCACGGTTCACGATGTCACTGGCATGGCAGTCAATCATGATCTGGCGACAGGGCAGTGGATTTGTCAGCACTGTTCACGATGACACTGACATGACAATCATGATCTGGCGACAGGGCAGTGGATTTGTCAGCACTGTTCACGATCTGCAGTTTGTTTCATCGTTCGTATGCTTTTACAAGCTTTGTGGTGGTATTTAAGTGAAGGATTATTTCTTAGGCGGTCATAAACAGCCGGTACCCTTGGCACAGCCCGATAGTTTGCTAACGTGTTATCATTCGGTGTAAATAATCATACAAAACACCCCAGAAAGTAAAGAACCAAGAAGCAGTCAATCTTGTCATCCAGTAGTGGGCTGATCTTTCTCAAAGTCCTCTGTGAAGCCGGCTGCAGCCAGTGCTCGTCTGTGTGTGTGTGTGTGTGTGTGTGTGTGTGTGTGTGTGTGTGTGTGTGTCTCTCTCTCTGTATGTGTGTGTGTGTGTGTCCCCTCTCTCTCTCTCTCTCACTCTCTTCTCAGGTCAGGACAAAGGAAACAGCAACACAGAAGAATGGGGCGAAGAAGATTGTCATAGAGTCGGGGGAAAGTCCAATACCAGGACACTAAACACAGCAGCCATGGAGAAAAAAGACAGCTACCCAGTCACGAGAACACAAGTCTGGACAGCGGAGACAAAGAAGCGGGGGAAGAAATATCAGCACCAAGTCAGAGTCCAGAGTCAGGACGGTGGAGCCAGAGACATGGGAACAGAAACATCGTCATCACATCAAAATACACAGAAACATCGTCATCACATCAAAATCCACAGAAACATCGTCATCACATCAAAATCCAAAGTCAGGACGGCGGAGGGCAGAGAAATGGGAACAGAGACATCGTCATCACATCAAAATCCACAGAAACATCGTCATCACATCAAAATCCACAGAAACATCGTCATCACATCAAAATCCAAAGTCAGGACACAGACAGAAGAGAAGCAGGAGGAGAAGGGAAGACAAAGTAGAATGGACTGGGGTCAGAAGAATTTTGGGGGACGGAGAAAAAAAGGTATAATTTGACAGAGGTAAGTATTTATGTCTTCGTTTCTTCCAGCATCTTTCTGTCTAGTGTTTCCGTCGGTGTATGTGAGCATGCATGCGTGCATATACGTCAGAGAGAGAGAGAGAGAGAGAGAGAGAGGGGGGGGGGGGGGGGAGACAGAGAATGAGAGAGAGAGATTTCACTTTAATTTTGTGCCTTTAGCCTTGGTCATACCAAAGACTGTTTGATTGTCCTTCATAATTAAAGATGATTTAACACGCAAATAGCTTTTACAGATACTTTATTGTTTACTTCAACAAAAATGTGGTCAAAAACTCCAGGTTGTCTATCAACATCCTATCACATGTTGTTAGGCAATGCATCTCTCAAAGAAGTATTCCCATGAAGAAAAATTTGAGAACGTTTTCATATCTTATGTCAAAAACCAAATGAAATCACGTTTTCTTTTTAATTTGGAAAAGAAGGTACGACTGAAAAGTAACAAAAAAAAAAAAAAAAAAAAAGTCGTCAATATTATGATGATAACATAGAGTCATCACAACGCATATGTTGATAATAAAACGTCACGACCAATATCATATTTATTAGAAAGGAAATCAATCCTAAGAAAGTTAGACAAGGTCAAGGCCATCATCAACATTACATTATTTAGGAAAGATCATCATGAATTGCATGATAACAGAAGGTCATCACCAATAACACGATGATAATGAAAGGTCATAATAAATGTGATGATAATAAAAGGTCAACTTCGATATCATCGTGGAAATCAAAGGTCATCAAGATCAGGATTAGTAAAAAGAAAAAAATATCAAGAAAAAAAGTACAAATATTGACACATTCTCTGAATATCAATGTAGTGCATAATTCATAATCAAACAAAAAGAAGCTGAATAAGAAATTATGAAAGTGCAGTCAATTTTGTGCAAGTGCTGAAATTAGAAAAGCAAGAAAATGAATGTGAGAGTAAAATTCTGGACTATAGGCCGATCATGTATATTCAGATATATCCAAGGCATGTATATAACAAAGTGCCCCTAATAAATTGCGTGCAGAATTTTCCTTAGTTAAAACACGCACCAAAATACCTAAACATTATTACAACCAATTGAAAAACAAGCAAACAGAAAATGAAAAATATATCAAAACCCCATAACTATCATAAATAAACGAAAAATATGAAACGCTCTTTCTATTAAAAAAAACAAAAGCAAGTGAAACAGGTGACCAAACTTAAAGCCAAATAACCCATGCTCCTAAGTACCGTACATATTTGCACTAAACGTAGTTCCACTCATGACGCATATCTGGACTTTTTTTTTTTATTAGCGTGAAAATTATTGGCTTACACTCAAATTTTCTCACAGGAATGAGATTAATTCGCCATATATCTGAATCGATGATAGGAAAAAAAAAAACAGACACCAAAAAGAAATCAGAAGCCTTTTTGACATGTGTAGCTCAAACAAACCAAAGAACATTTGAAAAGTAGGAGTTGGATCCGGATAGCTGTGGAAATATAATGACCCTGAATAAAGATTCCCAAATGCCCCAAAACAGCTTTCTGAAGAATTGCACATCAATTATCTGACGAAGCATGTTCAGCGACACAGGGAACAATTCCATGGACAGAAAACGATCCTTACATCTGACGCAGACACAGGGAACAATTCCATGGAAATAAAACGATCCTTACATCTGACGAAACGAGCACATTTCTGTGGCCAAACGATGCATTCATTTCATGCAGGGGACATAACTGTACTATGTCCTTGTTACACGTTCCCGATTTTTGTTTATGCTTCGACTGAAAATATCAAGTGGCTGACTGAGCTCGAATGAATCGTGAACGTATGCATTTCTTGGAATATTCTTTCCACAGCACTTGACTGCAGTTGTTTGACAAACAATCTGATCTTCGCTGGAGACAGGTATTCGATATTTCATGCTTTTCTAAATTGTTTTATGCTAACTGCTTCACAAAGTGAACATCAACACAAAAAATTAATGTGCAATAAATGGACTTTGATAGCCCATACTTTTACTTGTAGCTGCTGCTTTCGCTGTGCTTGTTTTTCACTTGGTGTGTGCTTGTCCATTATTTACAAGAAGAGAGTGTCGTTCATAAGGTGAAGAAGAATAGCAAATGCTCTCTTCCAACTAGGCATGGCAGATCTGAAAATAGTTCCAAAACAAATGCAATTACTGACAAAGGCTGAAGGCGAGAGGGCCTGAAACACGCTGCAGGTTCAGTTTGAAGTCTGGTTAGATACGAATCATCCCCTCCCCCCCCCCCCCCCCCCCCTTCCCCCCCCCCCCCCCCCCCCCCCCCCCCCCCCCCCTTCCCCTGCTAAAACTCTGACAGTGCAATCTGACAGTGCAATCACAGACAAAACATTGTGGGAAGAGTGTCTACTACAAAGATTTCATGTTTAGAGCAGACAGAAACACGACAGATAACTCTGACAGTGCAATCACAGACAAAACAGTGTGGAAATTACGTATACAACAACGATTTCATGTTTAGAGATGAGAGCAGACAGAAACACGATAGATAACTCTGACAGTACAATCACAGACGAAACAGTGTAGGAAAATGCGTCTACTACAGAGATTTCGGGTTTAGAGTTAAGAGCAGACAGAAACATGATAGACCATCTCCGACCTATTTCAGCAGCACTGTAGACTGATCGTTCAGTAACTCTAGGATGGAGCCATTTCACTTCAGGTACAAAACATATTTTGCCGTTCAAGTGGATACTTTTCTCACACAGCGCAATCTTTCTCAGTGTCCAGCGTTCTTTGTCGTCTTTAAAGTGTATTTTAAGTTGTGATCTAACAACCTGCAAACACGAAAAATGAAAAATTCATGAGTTGGTACTCTCTTGTACATTTCACCAAAATGGTCTATAAAACACTGACCGAAATCATCAACAGTATTAACCGAGTATAAACGCATCTTCACAAACAGTAAGTACTTAGTTCACGCTAGCGATGCAGATCTTCTTTTATGTGCTTCCTTGAATTGAGGTGTCTTCCTTCGCAGTCTGACACTTGATTCGTGTGAAGTTGTAAACAGGACGGCAGTTGTTGTTGATGTTGTTGTCCATTGCTGTCTTGAATTAGGTCGCTGTGTCAGCCCTCCTCGTCTCTCCTCAGCTTCTCTCCCCTTCACGGCCCCAGGTACCCATGCCCCATGCCATTGCCTGCAAACAGAATTGTTCGTTGGTTTAAGTTTCAACCAGTTACCTGTTAGAATGGATGGGTTAGGTTTGAACCATTTCCTGGTGAAATGAATAGCTGGATTGAATGAGCTGACTTTAAACCATTCTCTGGTAGACGAAACTGACGAACTTTGAACTATTCCCTGGTGGACAGAGTTGATCAACTTTGAATCATTCCTTGGTGGACTGGATTGTTCAACTTTAAACCATTCCCTGGTGAATTGAACTGGCTAACTTTGAACTATTTCTTTGTGGACTGAATTGATCAATTTTGAACTATTCCCTCGTGGACTGAACTGATCAACTTTGAACTATTCTTGGTGGTCTGAATTGATCAATTTTGAAGTAGTCCCTGGTGGACTGAATTGATCAACTTTGAAGTATTCCCTGGTGGACTGCATTGATCAACTTTGAAGTATTCTCTGGTAGGCTGAATTGATCAACTATGAACTATCCCTGGGGGACTGATTAAATTAACTTTGAAGCAAACCCCAATAGACTGAAAGAGTGTATGTAACTGTTAAACTTACCATCTAAAGATTTTGTCTGGTGATTTAAAAGAGACAGGTCAAATAACACTAAAAACGCACAAACGTCATATTCCAGAACCTCAATTCAAACTCGCCTTCACCCCCCCCCTCCCCCCCCCCCCCACACACACACTTACACACACACACACTAACTCACTTGCTCTCTCTCTCTCTCTCACACACACACACACACACACACACACACACACACACACACATACACACACACACTTTCTCTCTTTCATGCGTGCGCACGCGCGCACTCCTGCCCTCACGCCCTCCCCCCCCCCCCCACCACCTCCAACCACCACCACCAACCCCCATCCCAGTCATCTCTGAGCCCCTGGTTCACTCAGTCTCTCTCTCTCACCCCTGTTGGCTCTATCAGTCTCTGTTTACTCAGTCTCTCTCACCCCTGTTGGCTCTCTCTATCATGTTCAGTCAGTCTCTCTCACCCCTGTTGGCTCTCTCTGTCATGTTCAGTCAGTCTCTCTCACCCCTGTTGGCTCTCTCTATCATGTTCAGTCAGTCTCTCTCACCCCTGTTGGCTCTCTCAGTCACTGTTCAGTCAGTCTCTCTCATCCCCACTGCCTCTCTCAGTCTCTGTTCAGTCAGTCTCTCTCACCCCCACTGTCTCTCTCTGTCATGTTCAGTCAGTCTTTCTCACCCCTGTTGGCTCTCTCTGTCATGTTCAGTCAGTCTCTCTCACCCCCACTGTCTCTCTCAGTCACTGTTCACTCAGTCTCTCTCACCCCTGTTGGCTCTATCAGTCTCTGTTTACTCAGTCTCTCTCACCCCTGTTGGCTCTCTCTGTCACTGTTCACTCAGTCTCTCTCACCCCTGTTGGCTCTCTCTATCATGTTCAGTCAGTCTCTCTCATCCCTGTTGGCTCTCTCTGTCACTGTTCACTCAGTCTCTCTCTCACCCCACTGCCTCTCTCAGTCACTGTTCAGTCAGTCTCTCTCACCCCCACTGCCTCTCTCAGTCACTGTTCAGTCAGTCTCTCTCACCCCTGTTGGCTCCACCAAATGGACCGTCCCCGAAGCCGACAGGCGTGTGTCGTGGAGACGTCCCGACTGGCGGTGACGACGCCACGTGTCACGGTTGAGGTAGCCATCAGCCCGGTTCCTGTGGTCCAGGCGGGTGTCCCGTCAGGTCCATCTGGCTGCCGAGGCGGTCCCATCGGTGGAAGCCTCCTAGGCGTCTGTAGGCATCCCTTAAGCTGGAGATGTCGGGAACTTCACCCCCGCGGCTCGTCTCCTGGAAACGTTGGAGGTCCGCTCGGAGGTTGTCCATCATTCTCTGGCGGGAAATTCTGTGAAGAAAAACAAGGAGGACTACTAGAGAGAGAGAGAGAGAGAGAGAGAGAGAGAGAGGGAGGAGAGAGAGAGAGATGTTTGATGTCGGTTTAAATGCTGACATGGAAGACAATTCGGGTTAGGCTGCCATGATTTAAATTGCTATTGCCTTTGACGTTGGCCTGCCGCTGTGGATACGAAAATTCACACACAGTGAAGAATTTTGAAGAGCTAGAAGCAGCAAGAAACACATGTACAGTGCAGAATGTTGAAAAGTTGTTGAGTTGTTCGACAGTACCAGCAGACTCATGTGGAGAAAACGTTTTTTTTTTTTGTTTGTTTGTTTGTTTTTTTTTTGTCATTTGCTCACTACCGATTTTACTCACCCACTGTGCTACTCCAAGTAGCACCATGAAGGGCAACCCTTTGCAGCTTCAAACCATCCCCGTTTTCAATACTTGACTGTGTGTCTACCGTTTTCAAACTGAACAACTTGATAGTTGCGGAGTGCAAATGTTGGTCTTCGGTCCTTCCATCTCCCTAGACTTGGCGACAATGACAGGGAGAAAATAAAACGGACCGAGGACAAACACAAATCAGGTCTGTGCTCAGCCTTCTGGATCCTACAATTTCCTTCCAGACCGGATGTTTCTTTCAGTTCCACACAGCTGCCTTTCGTGGTGCTCACTCATGGGTGCTTGAACCTGAGGAAGACCACTGCCAGGACACGCGCAGTCAACCTCTAGCTACTGCTTAGCAAATGGCAGAAATGTGGTGGGAACTTTGGCACCCAGTAACTACAAACATCAAAAAGACGATGGCCTGGAATGTTAGTTTTCAGCACATCTCTCTTTGTTGCTCCCTGAAGCCATCTGAAGAGCAAAACGGAAAAGTTCCAGAGAGAAGTATTAAATCGAATATTCCAAAGAGTTTCAAAATGCCCATGGAGAGAAAATAGTCACTGTGACCTTCCTTGTGGATGCTGTTTGTCGTTGTCTCGTCTTTCTTGTCCGCTCTATGGTAATGCTTCCACACCTTTCCTTCCGACTCTACGAATACACCCGATTCCATGTTCCTACTGCTGGAGACCAAGTGCTAGCACTGCACGGGTATCTATTAATGCATGACACTATCGATCAGTACTCACTGCTGCATGAGAGGTCTCTATTAATGGCATGACACTATCGATCAGTACTCACTGCTGCATGAGAGGTCTCTATTAATGGCATGACACTATCGATCAGTACTCACTGCTGCATGAGAGGTCTCAATTAATGGCATGACACTATCGATCAGTACTCATTGTTGCATGAGAGCTTTGCTGGTGACACTCAGATGCACAATTTAAGCACTGTATCTGAACTCAGGGATGTTATCTATTAATATCACGGCATTATCGATCAGCACTCATTGCTGCATGAGAGCTTTGCTGGTGACACTCAGATGCACAAGTCAAGCACTGCATCTGAACTCAAGGATGTTGTCAGTGATGTTCAAAGCTGTTCACAAGGTTTAAAGAATTGGATGACCTTGAATAGGTTGCAGTTGAACAACGACAAAACTGAATCAGTCCACCTTCCCAATCCACCTTCCCGAGTGTCTGAGTGGGTTTTTGCGTGCACGCGTGAGTGCCTGGTGATTGTGTTGCTTGTGCGTGCAGGTTGTGTTGATGTGTGTGTGCGTGCGTGCGTGCGGGTGCCTGTGGGTGTGGTTGTGTGGTCATGCGTGAGCGTGTGTGCGCGCACGCTCCTGCACGGGTGCGCGTGTGTGTGTGTTCAATTCAATTTCAAATCGATCAACTGTGTTGTCCATCGGAAATCTTGGTTATGTAAAGCGTTTAGGGCCTTAATTTTTAGAGAGTAAGAGCTGTAAAAATTAACTTTATTGTTATGTTAGGGCCTAAATTTTTAGAGAATAAGAGCTGTAAAAATTAACTTTATTATTATGTCGTTACGAGGCAACCTGTTGGAGGAGACTGCGCTGTTCCTGCAACGTAAAACCTAAAGTGAAACAAGTCGTCAGCTTACCTTTGTATCCCTCGCTCAAAGGCGTTACCGTTGTGTATCCCTCGCTCAAAGGCGTTACCGTTGTATCTCTTGCTCAAAGGCTTACCGTTGTATATCTCTTGCTCAAAGGCCTTACCGTTGTATCTCTTGCTCAGAGGCTTACCGTTGTATCCCTTGCTCAGAGGGCTTACCGTTGTATCCCTTGCTCAGAGGGCTTACCGTTGTATCCCTCGCGCTCAAAGGCCTTACCGTTGTATCTCTTGCTCAGAGGGCTTACCGTTGTATCCCTTGCTTAGAGGGCTTACCGTTGTATCTCTTGCTCAGAGGGCTTACCCGTTGTATCCCTTGCTCAGAGGGCTTACCGTTGTATCCCTTGCTCAGAGGGCTTACCGTTGTATCTCTTGCTCAGAGGGCTTACCGTTGTATCCCTTGCTCAGAGGGCTTACCGTTGTATCCCTTGCTCAGAGGGCTTACCGTTGTATCTCTTGCTCAGAGGGCTTACCGTTGTATCCCTTGCTCAGAGGGCTTACCGTTGTATCCCTTGCTCAGAGGGCTTACCGTTGTATCCCTTGCTCAGAGGGCTTACCGTTGTATCCCTTGCTCAGAGGGCTTACCGTTGTATCCCTTGCTCAAAGGGCTTACCGTTGTATCCTTGCTCAGAGGGCTTACCGTTGTATCCCTTGCTTAGAGGGCTTACCGTTGTATCCCTTGCTCAGAGGGCTTACCGTTGTATCCCTTGCTCAGAGGGCTTACCGCTGTATCCCTTGCTCAGAGGGCTTCAGAAGAGAAGGCTGCCCCATCCTGTGCACTCCGTGTGACCGTCTGCCATTGCGGTTCTGCAGGATATCATGGCGCCGCCGCCAGGCGCTCCGGGCACCGCTTTCGTCTCCTGGCCGGCCGAAAAAGCGTTGTGAGGGACGACGGAATCGGCCCAGGCCACGACCCCCCGCATCGTCGAAGGAGGGACTTCTCCGATCCACTCGATAAGCGCGGTCTGCCAGCGCCACTAACCAGAACAGAACACGTCATTCTTGTGATTCACTCTGCAAAGGCGGTTCTGGTTTAACTTCGTTACTTACGTCTGTGTGTTTGTCTGTATGTCAAAATACAGAAATAAGATAAATAAACGAAGCTAAAAAAAACAATGCGTCTGCACACCAACCTTGTCAAAAGATGGAGTGCGTCCGGAGCAAGGACTCTTACACACACACACACACACACACACATATATATATATATATATATATATATATATATATATATATATATATATATATATATATATATATATATATATATACCTCAACAGTTATTATACCAAAACTACAGCACCAATAAGCACAACAGACATTATTACACCAAAACTACAGAATCAATGATTACCACATTAGTTATTGCATCAAAGCTACAGCACCAATGATTACCATGACAGTTATTTACACCCAAACTACAGCTCCAATAACCATCACAAAGGTTGTTATACCAACACTACAGAAGATAATTACCGCAAACGTTATTATATCAAAACTATGCAGTACCAATAATCACCAGAACAGTTATTACACCCAAACTACAGAATCAATGATAATCACAACAATCTCTCTCTCTCTCTCTCTCTCTCTCTCTCTCTCTCTCTCTCTCTCTCTCTCTCACACACACACACACACACACACACACACACACACACACACACACACACACACACACACACACACACACGCCTACAGCACCAGAAATTACCTCAAAAATTTTACACCCACACTACAGAGCTGGTGTTCACAAAACATGGTAGAGTGACACAAAGTTAGTTACTGAAAGAGGAACCCGGGAGACGTGTAGTGTGGACCCGTGGTGCCCGTCCCGCTTATACAAGAACATGTCTGTTCGGCTTGTTGACCAGATCATGATAGGAACCTGGCTGTTCAGTTATTGATCAGATCATGATAGGAACCTGGCTGTTCGGCTTGTTGATCAGATCATGATAGGAACCTGGCTGTTCGGCTTGTTGATCAGAACATGATAGGAACCTGGCTGTTCAGTTATTGATCAGATCATCATGATAGGAACCTGGCTGTTCGGCTTGTTGATCAGATCATGATAGGAACCTGGCTGGCTGATCGGCTTGTTGATCAGAACATGATAGGAACCTGGCTGTTCAGTTATTGATCAGATCATGATAGGAACTGGCTGTTCGGCTTGTTGATCAGATCATGATAGGAACCTGGCTGTTCGGCTTGTTGATCAGATCATGATAGGAACCTGGCTGTTCGGCTTGTTGATCAGATCATGATAGGAACCTGGCTGTTCGGCTTGTTGATCAGATCATGATAGGAACCCTGGCTGTTCGGCTTGTTGATCAGATCATGATAGGAACCTGGCTGTTCGGCTTGTTGTTCAGATCATGATAGGAACCTGGCTGTTCGGCTTGTTGATCAGATCATGATAGGAACCTGGCTGTTCGGGCTTGTTGTTCAGATCATGATAGGAACCTGGCTGTTCGGCTTGTTGATCAGATCATGATAGGAACCTGGCTGTTCAACTTGTTGATCAGATCATAATAGGAACCTGGCTGTTCGGCTTGTTGATCAGATCATGATAGGAACTTGGCTGTTCAGTTATTGATCACATCATGATGGAACCTGACTGTTCAACTTGTTGATCAGATCATGATAGGAACCTGGCTGTTCAACTTGTTGATCAGATCATGATAGGAACCTGGCTGTTCAACTTGTTGATCAGATCATGATAGGAACCTGACTGTTCAACTTGTTGATCACATCATGATAGGAACCTGACTGTTCAACTTGTTGATCAGATCATGATAGGAACCTGACTGTTCAACTTATTGATCAGATCATGATAGGAACCTGACTGTTCAACTTGTTGATCAGATCATGATAGGAACCTGGCTGTTCAACTTGTTGATCAGATCATGATCATGATAGGAACCTGATTGTTCAAATGATAGGAACCTGACTGTTCAACTTGTTGATCAGATCATGATAGGAACCTGGCTGTTCAACCTGTTGATCAGATCATGATAGGAGCCTGGCTGTTCAACTTGTTGATCGATCATGATAGGAACCTGACTGTTCAACCTGTTGATCAGATCATGATAGGAACCTGACTGTTCAACCTGTTGATCAGATCATGATAGGAACCTGATTGTTCAAATGATAGGAACCTGACTGTTCAACTTGTTGATCAGATCATGATAGGAACCTGACTGTTCAACCTGTTGATCAGATCATGATAAAGTTTTCCTCTGTACATAAATACTGACGCTATCGTTCTGAATTGATAATTATATGAAGGAACATAATATCTCCGCGGAATATCCAAACTACCCAGTGATGTAAAGGAAGGCTTCGTATTTTTGCATGTGATTTTTTAAGTGTATGGGAGGGCAACTCTTTAAGTGCGCGCTGATCATAATTTTCCATGGTGAAACTCATTTTCTCTTATCACATCATGACGAATCAATCAATCTCGGTCGAGGTTTCGCTCTTCTGAGAGCTCCTCTAGAAGTTATTATCAATGTTAATGACGACGATGATGATGATGTGATGATGATGATGATGACGATGATGATGATGATGGTGGTGGTGGTGGTGGTGGTGGTGGTGGTGGTGGTGATGATGATGATGATGATGATGATGATGATGATGATGACGATGGCGGTGAAAAGATAAAGGTGCTCTCTGTTCATCTGCTAATGCGTTAACTTTGGGCAATAGTGGTAGTGGTAACAGCTGATGATTATCAGGAGTGATCCTGTTTGACTTCAATAGAATGGTTGGGAAGAAGGTGACAAGCAAAAGTAAGCACAGCATTCAGCAAGGGCAAACACGGAAGAAAAAAAGAAGTAGGAAAAACATCATCATCATGAGGAGGAGGAGGAAGAGGAGGAGGAAAGAGAAGGAAGAGCAGGACAGAGACAAGAAACGTAAGGAAGAGGTGGGGGGAAAGAGAAGAAGAAAGGGGAGAGTGAATATACCGGTATTAATAAAGAGAAGAACGAGGAGAAAAATAGAATAGGAAGAGCGAAAACATGAGGTGGAGAAGGAAGAAGAGGAGAAAGAGGATGAACGCGAAGAGGATGAGATGAGGAATAAGAGAAGGAAGAATAGGAAGATCGGGACGATGAGGTGGAGGAGGAGGAAGAGGGGGGGGGGGGAGAGAGAACGGGGGAGGTGGAGGAGGAGGAAGACAAGAATATGAAAGCGAAGAAGGAAGCGAGAGAGGAGGACGAACAGAAACAAGAGGTAGAGAAGGCAGATTGAGACCAGCCTGAAGGACAGATGACGGGAAAGAGGATCGGGGGGAGGAAGAGGAAGAGGAGGAGAAATAAAAAAAGCGAACAAAAAAAACAACAAAAAAAAAACGAAAGAAAAGTAAAAACAGAAAAAGCAAGATGAAGAAAAGAAGAACGAAAGAAAGAGAAGAAAAAGAAAGAGGTGGAGTACATGACTACGGTGGTTTCAGTTTTCGTCCCCTTGAAGACCAAGTTGAGAACAGCCCTTGTCATCCACACAAAACTCAAACACAGCCAGATATCTCATCTATCCTTTCACGCGGAACGGTGAACCTGCTCGGTGACAGCCTACAGACCTTTGCTTGGCTAACATCCACCTTCGAGCCCCGCTGAGTGTTGCAACAGGTCTCGTTTTCATACACACCCGCGCTAGACTACTGTACTTTGGCAAAACTCTCTCTCTCTCTCTCTCTGTCTCTCTCTCTCTCTCTCTCTCTCTCTCTCTCTCTCTCTCTCTCTCTCTCTCTCTCTCTTACCCTGCCCGTTCTGTTATTTGGGTATTTCAGCGAGCACAACCGAGCCTAAAAATAATAATAATGATGATGATGATGATGATGATGATGATAATCAGGACAATTTCTATAGCGCGCATCCTAATAATGTAAGCTACAGGGCGCTTTACATGTTTTAACAATTAACATCTTAAACACACACACACACACACACGCATGCACGCACACAGCACACTCGCGCGCTGTGCACACACACACACACACACACACACACACACACACACACACACACACACACGCACGCGCGCGCGCGCGCGCGCGCGCAGGCACACACATACACTGGAACATAATTTTGCATAAAAAAGACACTATATGGCCGGTGAACAGCTCATTTGTACACGAGGAAAGTGTGCAAGTGACATGTAGTAATTTAGTAATAATTCAGGTGGTATCCTGCAACTGGCGTTTGAACAGAAACGTTTAAGTGCAGACTTGAAAGTCGAGAAGGTGGGGGCATGACGTAGATGGAAAGGCAGTGAATTCCTGAGTACTGCCGCAGAAAATGAGAATGCTCTAGAACCGTGCTGCTTTCGGTTATATGATGGAATAAAAAAATCGGTCATCAGAGGAAGAACGGAGGGGACGTATAGGACAATATATTTCGAAGCGATCAGAGAGATAGGGAAGCGCTTCACCTGTGATAACCTTATAACATAGAGAGGCCGACTTATACTGAATTATGTGCTGGAGCCAGTGTAATTAAGTATGGCGCTGTATTATGCACAGTAGCATGTCAGTTTCAGAGGTCAGAGCCCACCTAGCGTCAACAATTTGCTGTAAAAATGCATGAACTCAGCTGGTTATGTACTGCGACCAACACTGTTTTGAGAGTCTTGTGGCTTTTGAACAAACTCATTTATCCCAGCATGACATCA
>JADBJO010002340.1:0-22500 GCA_016801955.1 Conus betulinus
GTGCAAAGGCCTGTGTCCCAGCAAATGTTTTCGCTGTCCACTGAGCAATGCTGTCAGTCCCATTTTTTTTTTCTAATCTTCTCTTCTCCGCCTGCCTCCTTCAGCATTTTCCTTGAAGGATTGTTTCAGCAAGGGCACTCCATCTTGTTACATGGCCAAACCAACTTAGTTTTCGTTCCTTGACTGATGTCAGTAGATTCTTCTATGTGCTGCCTGATGAAATGATGCACTTGTTTGGTGATATGATCAGTGGGATCATCATCTGATAGTTTAGGACCATGCGGTAACATTCTCCTTTCACTGGCTTTGGATTCTTCTTTCTAGATCTGCAGTGAAGGTTCCTGTCTTGCATGCGAACAGGGAGATGAAATATGCACGTGCAGGCGGCGCAGTTATGGTCCTTTCTACAGGTTTTAATATGGACAGTGCTGTATTTGTCTTTGCCCTTGAGAGGATTTCTGGTTTGGAACTGTAACTGCTAATGATGGATCCCTGGTAAGAGAACTGTTGAACTGTTTCTAGCTTCTCACCGTGCACAGTTGTATCAGTATTGGGTCCATCAACTTCGTCTTCTAGGCGCTGATTTCCATGCCGTGTCTAGCTGATGTTTCGTCCAGTCGATCAAAAACGTTTGGTGAGTTCTTGTTTACCGTCTGCAGGCCATCTATATCATATGCAAAGCGAAGGTTTGTAATGGTTCTTCCCCCAATGCTGACTGCGCTGATATAATCTTCAAGTGCGTCAGTCATGTGTTCCGGGAATATGCTGAAAAGTGAAGTGATAAAGGGGAGGTCTGACGACCTCCACCTGAACTGATGGAGCCATTCATTACATCATCTGATATGAGCACTGCACTGGTCGCTCTGGAGCAAAGTTGCTGGATGGTGTTACTCAGTTCCTGCTGATTCTACTTTTCCTCAGCGTGGCCCATAGTGCAGGCCTTCCTAAAGTGGATGAAGACGAGGTAGAACTCCTTTCGGTGCTAGAGATGTCTTTAGCAAAAGGCATGTAGCTTAAAAGATCTGTTCCATGGTACTTCTGCCTTTGAAGAATCCAGGCTGTTCTTCAAGCATAATGGTATCTGCTCGTGGCTGCAATCTTTTTAGAACAAGTTGAACATCAATTTGCTGGAATGGCTGATCAATGTTGACCTCGCTCTATCAGGAGAAAGGTATTGAGATGTATAACTTTGATAATGTCAATACTGTCTTATATGGTATGGTCCATATGTTGCTGAAATCGCCATGGTTATTTCGCAATCACAGGTTGCAAAATTTTTATAAAGATCAACAATTTTTGTGTACCACTGGGGTATTTCACTTATGTAAATATGCATATATCAGATGTGGGTTTGAAAGTACTGACATGGATGATAAGTTGAGTGTGGAGGTGTTTTTTGTTGTTTGTAATTGTTGTTGTTTGTTGTTGTTGCCTCTTGTTGTTTTTAAATGGCTAAATAAACCACTGAACTGAACTGAACTGGGAACTGGGCTGATCAAGCATAAAATACCGTTGTTCTGGCATTGTTGGGGATTTACTTTCTCTCTGGATGACAGTTGTGGAAGTGTTAGTGATGAGACCGTGGTGTGCCACTCCCCACCCCCACCCGATCCTGTTGCAGATGGCAGTTAGGGTGTTAATTACTGCCTCTGCGCCATGTTTCCAGAGTTCTGCATGGATGTTGTCGATGACTGCAGCTTTCCCACATTTCAGCCATGTCGTTTGAGGAATCACTTCTTCACGGATTATTGGGAAGTCATCATCAGTTGATGAATCCTGCACTGTTAGCGCATTTGAATCTCCTGTTCTGTTTGTCGTAGAGTTCAGAGCAATGTTTCAATCCAGCTTTTGATGATGTCCTCTTCTTGTGTGAGACAGCTGTTGTCTTTGTCCTGAATGGGCGCTGACATGACTTTGCCTTTGTTTGGTCAAGTCCTTCACAATCTTAAAGCTTTCTTTGTGTTGTGATTATCTAGTCGGTTTTTTTTTTCAATGTTTCCACATTATTGTTTAATCCAACTTTCCTTTGCAATCTTAATTTCTTCAGTGGGTTCTCTTGTTTATAGCATTGTATTTGTTCAGCTTCTATCTTCTTGGGGTTCACTCCGCGAAGCCTCCATTGTCAGATGAAGGCTTGATAGGTGGTGGCCCGCGTATGTTGGCTCACAAAAGTCAGTGCTACAGAGCAACAAAGTGACACGACCACAGGTGTTGAACCCCTCCGGACGATTGTTTCTTTAAGATCTAACACTGACTACTCCGTGTAGCGCTCGGGCTTTCGACAATACCGGTGTAGCTGTGGCTGTGTATAAAAGGGCAGGGAGCGGGGAAGACTGTGTGCGGGGGACGGGGGCAGAATAAGAGGCGTGAGAATGATGCCTCAAAAAGGGCACAGAAAATGAGACAGCTCCCCCCCCCCCCCCCCCCCCCCCCCCCCTCCCCGCAGAAAGAAAATCAAATCTAACAAGTGATGCCAATATCAGACATGTCGATTTGATAACATCCCTCGTGAATAGGATTCTGCATCAATGGCAGACGGTGGTCTTTCAACTTACCGACGTCCAGGAACCGGAAGATGCTGGAGAGGTGATGGGTCATGTTGCTGTGGTAGTCTTCTGTGCGGAGGATGTGGAAAGCGGATCGGGGGAACACTGCCAGCCATTCCTTCATGAACACCGAGTACATTCCGATGTGGATCCGCATCTGTTGGCAACCATAGCACACACACACACACGCGCGCGCGCGCGCGCGCGCGCGCACGCACACACACACATGCGCCGAATAATGATTTTCAAGCTGTCATTTCTTTTGGGGTCTGAAGGAAGAGTTATAAAAGTAAACAACTAAAGACCACCCGGGAGATCTAAGACCTCCACAACGGTCGAACGGATCCTGGTTTTCGCCCTATAATCCAGATCCACACTGAAACTTCATGGCTTCGTCCTTGAACCACGTTTCACCTTTTCGCCAAGTTCCGTTAAAATCGGTTCTGCAGTCTTTGTGCAATCTTACTGACAGACAAACAAACCAACCAACGAACGTTAAGAGTACTATGGACACCTTTGTTTAAGCAAAAAATGGCAGAAATCAACGATGAAGAGCCAAATCAAGCAGTTCAATAGGACTATAATTATCAAGGGAGAGAGAAAAGGAGACACGATGGGCAGGATGCATGTGCGGTGCAATGCATCTTCAGAATTTTCCGGTGTAGGGATGGAAAGAAACAAGAAAGAAAAGATGAAGACAACAGAGGCCAAGAATCTACTGAGCAGCCGAAGGCGCTGATCACATATTGAAAACCGCTGATGATCCAGCAGGAAGCCAATTAGCTGGACAACAATAGAGACACAGTCACCATCTGGTAGGTAATAGGAGCATCAGCTCCATCATCAGGTCACAATTTAAAAGAATTCATCCACCCTTTGAAAAGATGTGGAGGGACAACAGTGATCCCTCCAGCTGACAATACATGCGCAGATACAAAGAAACACACAAGACTAGATGAGAAACCTTGCTGTATGACACAATATGACACCGACAATTGAATGTTCGACAACTGTCTTCTTCAGCACGCCATGATTAACAGATATTAAAAGAACAAAGTGCAATATTCCCCAGATGGCCATCAGCAGGAGAATGACGATATACATTTCCATCCTTCACATTCCTGTCTCTTATCTCACCATTCAGGTAACCAGAGACATGCTTGGACAATGCAGACTATGACGATGATAACGTGCACGATAACTTGAAGAACTCTTGACCTGCGGTGTCCTTCGTTTGGAGACTGGTGTTTCCACCTGTGGTCATGGAGAATAAGACTCAGGGCTCAAGAATCTCAGGGGTTATAATGTGTACACCCCCCTCTATTTGTTGGTAAGCAACTCTTTTACAATCCTGAATTCGTGGATTAGTACAACTGCGAATACTTCGTCCTTCATGATCAATGTAGTATCAGTAGATGTTTTGATACGGTTTCAAAAGCCCGACTGTTAATTTCATTCTACAGTTTAGTTTGGGTTCAACTTACATCAGACCTGCTTTGTGCTGAATACATTGTTTGATCATGAAAGATACGTGGATGAATTTTTTAAACTAACAAAGGATTAACACTCGTTCGGCTAAAAACTTTTTTTTTTTCTTGCTAGAGTTCTAGAGTTATCTCCGCATGGATTAGACTTCCATAAACACTGTTAATGCTTCGTCATTTAGTTCATTTAAAAAACCACTTTGATATGCACTTTAAAGGGACAAATGTACTCGAATTTTGAAATCTAAATAAGTTTTTTTTTCAGTACACAAAAGCCAAATTTATTCACGGCAACAATTAAGATACGATTACCGAGTTGAGAATCTAGAAGCATGCATTTCAGACAGCGAAAGACTTTAAGTCCATAGTACCTTCATGACAATGAATTATATTTTATAGTTCTCTTTTGATATTCACCGAATATAACAGATGGGATCACATTTACAAAAGATCAATCAAATCACCTGTGACTTGGCTCCATTTTTGTAAAAAGACAGGCATTTGCACATAGTCAGACAAAAAGGGTGTCAGTCAAAGATAAATCCCGTCTTTGTCAGCTCAAGGAAAATGACGACCCGAGAAGTTAATTAGTAGACATGCCGCTATGTTCATACTACGAAAAACACTCATTGTAATACTGAAAACTGGGGTTTTACTACTGAAGGGTACTTTCAAGCATTAGCAGATCTGCTTTGCATTTATTTTCCCAAGGGCTGTTTTACGACCTGATCCCCTGTTTGGAAGTAGGTCTACTCACACAGGTCCCTTTGTTCCATTAAAGATAACTCTAACATAATTATGACCTTAACATTTGACCCAAAAAAGCTGTATGCAGGTTAAGCCATGGCAAACGCTGACAACTTGCATTAAAACTGGTACTGACATTCAGACTAGTAAATCCCACACTCACTATAGAATGATAAACAAAGCTTGCTCTTATGTCTTAGATTGTAGAAATAGGGGGGTGATAAGCCTTCTTATCTGCAGTGGTAGATAATTCTGCCTAACTGACAGTATGTGCTTGAGTTGGTTGAATGGGGAATATATATAAATGCTTCTCAAAATGAACTTTCAGCAAGCTTATATAGTCTCCGAAGCGGGAGACAATCTCCAATGAGGAGGAAGCTCACTAACATATATAACTCCTGGTCAGATACCGGTATTTCGAAACCTGATTGTTTCTCTCCTCAGTGACCGCGGAAAGTGGTAATTTGAGTCCTCTGCCTTTTCGGTTTTTAAAAGAATGCTATACCTGAAAAAGGCTGGTGTGCAATACCGTAATATGTTTGCTGAGTTTTCAAACAAAATAAAAACAGCCAAAGGTGCCACCTAAGAAGCAAAAGAAAATCATGAAAGAGCAAAACAAGCTATATTTTCTTGTGAAAAGTAGAAAATATAAAAAGATAACCTCTTAAGACACAAGTGCTGAGGGCCAGTTCTTGGAATTTCTTGGAATGGGACTAAATTACAATAAACTAATAAATTCCAAGGATAAGTACCGAGCGCCATTCCAGCAACTTACAGAGCAGCTTGGTATTGCAATATATATATATATATATATATGTGTGTGTGTGTGTGTGTGTGTGTGTGTGTGTGTGTGTGTGTGTGTGTGTGTGTGAGAGAGAGAGAGAGAGAGAGAGAGAGAGAGAGTGTGTGTGTGTGTGTGTGTGTGTGTGTGTGTGTGTGTGTGTGTGCGAATACATGTAACAAGCTGTGTAATACGCCTTGAACAGTACATTTTCTCTCGATTGGCCAACCCTTGGTGCGTCGTTCAGCCGTGACTCTACTTCCGGTTCATAATCGCTGTGGGTGTGTCTGTTCCAGCAAAAGTATGTAATTACTCACAAGTTCAACAGATCTTCAAATGATGTATGTACGGGACGAAGAATCTCAGCCTGTACATGGCCTCTTTGGCCAGCTGGGCAATCAATAAGCTTGACGACTTTGAAGGAGTTTAAAGATGTGTGCACATGACGAACAGAGCAAAAGGGCGACAACTCACGGGCAGATGGATGTAGGTGTCGTTGCTGAAAACACACTGTCGTGTAGTGTTGACCTTCATGCACTTCTCCATCATGGCCACAGCCCTCGGCACGTCTTTATGGAACTTCACCGGTGAGTTTCCGTACATCAGGAACAGGGTAGTCCGAGTACAACCTGCGGCACGCCCGAAACTGTCCTGACCTTTCGGTTTCATTATCCATAGTTTGGTAGTTCTAAAGAAGAGATAAAAGACGGTCGGCTGGAAGAAGAAAGGCTTGGTTGTTAGATAGTGATGTGGATGTTCTCAGATACACGAGCCCTTCCAGCAATGCGATACTGATAAAATTCACACACCCAATGTTTGATGACTGTAAGCTTACCACCATTAAATTATGGTGCAGTTTACTCATCCCATGTTCTTGACCCTTAACTGACTGACTTGGGATGATGGTAAATTGTAGATATCCCCATGCTCCTAAATTAAAAACTGCCAGCCGTGGTATAATGGGGCTATTCAAACATCCTATGTTCCTGTATTAAACTCTTGTTTGCCATGGAATGCCGAGAGAGTTTACACACACCCTGCTCCTCAACTGTAAACTTCCTTCTGTGGGAGGATGGTCAAAAACATCACATCTCTCTCTGTTCCATGAGTATAAACTGCCTGCCATGGGACTGACTGAAAACCAATTTATTGTCAGATTAACTCAAGGTTGTACTGCCATGGGATGAAAGTGAAATGCACACATTCCATGTTCCCTGAATATCAGAGGCCTCCATACAATGATGGTACAACATATGCATTTCATGAACGCCGAATGGCTATTGAACATAAGGACTTGCCTGTTGGAAGGTTTACTTCAAGGACGATTGAAGATAAGACTTGCTCTTTTCAGGGTTTATAAAAGTTGACGACTAAAGATAAGGACTTGTCTCGGTGAAGGTTTACAACAAAAAAGACGATTGAAGATAAGGACTTTCTTGCCTGTTTGAAGATTTATAAAGATGTTGACTGATGAAAAGGACTTGCCTGTTTGAAGGTGTATAAAAGATGGCGACTCAAGAAAAGGACTCGTCTGTTTGAAGGTTTTCAAGAAAAAAGAATAAGATTGAAGATAGGGATTTATTTTTGAAGGTATATACAGGATGACAATGAAGATTATTTACCTATTTGAATATTTAGAAATAATATTGCATTTAAGACATGGCCCACATGTCTACAGATGTACAAAAGATGCCAAAGATAATTCACCCATTTGAATGTGTACAAAAGATAACGATGAAGGCGAATACTCACCTGTTTACGGATGTACAAAAGATGACAATAGATATTAGAATTCGCCCGCTTGGTTTTACCAAAGACGATAATGAAGAAGACGCCTCACCTGTCTATGGGGTTGCGGAGGATGACGGTGAAGAAGAGGACTCACCTGTCTATAGGGTTGCGGAGGATGACGATGAAGAAGAGGCCTCACCTGTCTATGGGGTTGCGGAGGATGACGATGAAGAAGAGGCCTCACCTGTCTATGGGGTTGCGGAGGATGACGATGAAGAAGACGCCTCACCTGTCTATAGGGTTGCGGAGGATGACGATGAAGAAGAGGCCTCACCTGTCTATGGGGTTGCGGAGGATGACGATGAAGAAGAGGCCTCACCTGTCTATGGGGTTGCGGAGGATGACGGTGAAGAAGAGGCCTCACCTGTCTATGGGGTTGCGAGGATGACGATGAAGAAGAGGCCTCACCTGTCTATGGGGTTGTGGAGGATGACGATGAAGAAGAGGCCTCACCTGTCTATGGGGTTGTGGAGGATGACGATGAAGAAGAGGCCTTACCTGTCTATGGGGTTGCGGAGGAAGACGATGAAGGTGGGGACTCACCTGTCCAAGGGGTTGTGGAGGATGACGGTGAAGGTGGGGCCTCCTCATGAGGTCTATGAGGTTATGGAGGATGACGATGAAGGTGGTGACTCACCTGTCTATGGGGTTGCGGAAGATAACGGTGAAGGTGGGGACTCACCTATCTATGGGTTGCGGAGGATGACGATGAAGGTGGGGACTCACCTGTCTATAGGGTTGCGGAGGATGACGGTGAAGGTGGGGACTCCCCTGTCTATGGGGTTGCGGAGGATGACGATGAAGAAGAGGCCTCACCTGTCTATGGGGTTGTGGAGGATGACGATGAAGAAGAGGCCTCACCTGTCTATGGGGTTGCGGAGAATGACGATGAAGAAGAGGCCTCACCTGTCTATGGGGTTGCGGAGAATGACGATGAAGAAGAGGCCTCACCTGTCTAAGGGGTTGCGGTGGATGACGATGAAGAAGAGGACTCACCTGTCTATGGGGTTGCGGAGAATGACGATGAAGGTGGGGACTGACCTGTCTATGGGGTTGCGGAGGATGACGATGAAGAAGAGGACTCACCTGTCTATGGGTTGCGGAGGATGACGATGAAGAAGAGGACTCACCTGTCTGTGGGGTTGCGGAGAATGACGATGAAGAAGAGTCCTCACCTGTCTATGGGGTTGCGGAGAATGACGGTGAAGAAGAGGACTCACCTGTCTATGGGGTTGCGGAGGATGACGATGAAGAGGAGGCCTCACCTGTCTATGGGGTTGCGGAGAATGACGGTGAAGAAGAGGCCTCACCTGTCTATGGGGCTGCGGAGGATGACGATGAAGAAGAGGACTCACCTGTCTATGGGGTTGCGGAGGATGACGATGAAGAAGAGGACTCACCTGTCTATGGGGTTGCGGAGGATGACGATGAAGGTGGGGACTCACCTGTCTATGGGGTTGCGGAGGATGACGATGAGGTGGGGACTGACCTGTCTATGGGTTGCGGAGAATGACGATGAAGAAGAGGCCTCACCTGTCTATGGGGTTGCGGAGGATGACGATGAAGAAGAGGCCTCACCTGTCTATGGGGTTGCGGAGGATGACGATGAAGGTGGGGACTGACCTGTCTATAGGGTTGCGGAGGATGACGATGAACTTGGGGTCTCTGTACACGTGCCTCATCAGGTGAGGGGTCAGCACCACCGGTTCCTTTAGTCCACGGTTCTGGGGGATCAACGGCCAGGCCCGAAAATCCCAAAAGTCCATGGGAGTCCCGTCCCCTGTGTCATCATTTTCAAGATTCTCTTCAGAAAATTCATTAAATCACCACTGTTATCCTGAATACCTGCAAAACTGACTGTTCATGTCCCCATGATCATAATCGATGTTATCTCTTAAAAGCTAAAGGTATCATTTAATTTGTTGTCTTCTCCGACATCTTGAAAGATGTAGATCCCTTTGAAAACAAGTCTGCTAAGGCAAATTTTGATGTTATCAATTATGCCGGTGCTTTCTCTATCGGCTTCCCTGCTCTCAGAAGATCTGGAATGCGTGTCACTCTCAGACACTGGAGCAGAGAAAGATAACATTGATCGCAAGAAAAGCACTTGAGAGAACGACGCAGACCCCAACGGACCAGCACAACACACCAAAATTGATTGTGCTCATCCAGACCAGCATTAAACACCAAAATTGATTGTATCTATCTGAGATCAACATCGCATCTTTCAATCAAGTTCATTAAAATCGGTTTGCTAGTTTTCGTGCAATCATGCCGACGAATCCTGGATCGGCCTTTTGATTCTGATCCGTACCACGGATCGGCATCATCAATTAATGGGACCTTTGGTTGGCACATTCTACCAAATTGTTACAAGTTCCCACACAAAACATGTAAACTGTGAAGTTACTGTTCGAATTCATCACTGTCTACAAACTCATATTCTTTCGAGAAGTATTCAAGCTTTCTAGTGACATAAACGTTGACATTTCGTACTTTCTTTATCTCATCTATTAAACACTAAATGGTAAGAAACTCTTCAATCGGTTCTGGCTATTGCTGTCCCTGGTACCAAAAAGAATATTGTTTTCGATCATTAACTAACTCAAAGGGCGTGCCAAAGATTTCATTTTCATGATGGTCCTACATTGATATTTCATTGAATTAGACCTCCGTTAAATTTTCTCTCACATCAGTCAAATAAAGGAATCCTACTTTTATTTTGTGTGTATTTTGTGTGTGCGATCACCCCCTCCCCCCCCCCCCTCCCATGCACGTATGTAAACACACACACACACACACACACACACACACACACACACACACACACACACACACACACACACACACACACACACACACGCACGCACGCACGCACGCACGCACGTACGCACACATGCACACAGACACAGATAGATAGGTATACTATGGCTGCGCACCTGTAATAAGAGGGTGGAAGCCACACACACACACACACACACACACACACACACACACACACATACACACGCGCGCGCGCGCATGCACGCGCGCACGCACCCACGCGCATACGCACACACACACACACACACACACACACACACACACACACACACAGATAGATAGATAGATAGATAGATAGATAGATAGATAGATAGATAGATAGATAAATAGATAGATAGATATACTATGGCCGCACAAAGATAGATAGATAGATAGATAGATAGATAGATAGATAGATAGATAGATAGATAGATAGATAGATGGCCGCACACCTGTAATGAGAGGGTGGAAGCCCCGACCATCCTTGGTGGCAGCAATGAAGGCCTTGGGTTTGTTGAAATGACGCACGTACTTGCCGAAAGAGTGACCTTGCCTGCTCTCTTCATCCACTGACCTGAAACACGCCTGTCTGCTGCATGGATGGATGGATGGATGGATGGATAGATAGATGGATGGGCTCAATTTCATTCAATTCAATTCAATTCAACTCAATTCATCTTGTTTTTACAGCGCAGACGATCCAGAAGTCCATATCAGGGTTGTCACATTATCAAAATCGTTTCCAGACATGCTTGTTTCTTTGATTAGCATGTAACGATGGCTGAATTGGGGGGTGATAACTGTGTTTATCCAGTCATTCACTTTCACCAACACGTTTCCTGATGCCAACTCCAGACTTCTACACTGTTCTTACAATGACCCTGCTTCATTGTCAAAGGCCCCTTTACATATCCATCCAGATCCGACGATCACAATCGTCATATGTTTTCCCCTATTTGCCTCTCTCTCTTACATTCCCTTTCACCGACGTTACTCTGACGGCCATAAGTCAGACCCCCTCCCACCCATCACTCCCACCCCTACTGCCCGGTCCATTGCCACACTCAAGAAGGCTGTACACGCAGCGCTGACATCAGCAATGTACAGGGAGTTGCCAGTATCATTCTGCCGCAGCCAGCCATTCGACAAGCGCCGAAGAAGGCATGTTTGTTGACGCTATTCACCGGCCTTTTCCTATTGCGTCTCAAATCGACGTTACTCTGCGCCTTGTTTGCCGTGTACACTTGAACCTGGCTTTCAAGGAACGGCAAGTTTTAAATGAGGCAGCTAACAGTATACAGTAAATAACAAACAGGTGAGGTGTAACTCTTGCATAATACGCCAATTACACGCCCATAATTCTAAAGGAATGCTGCTTACGATATCAAAATCGCTAGTGCAAAATTAATGCTGAAACAAACTTCACAGAGCGAGAATCGCGCCACTTGCTTGTGATCTTATGCTGAAATCTGTATTATGTCTTCCAGAGGCAGATCGTCATGAGGCCACCCACAAGCAAAGACACTGCACTGCTGTTGTGTCTATTTTGGCAACGTCCAGTGGTACCAGTTTCAGTCCCAACATTTGCAGGACCCTACCACCAAAGAGCCTTACAACAGTCGCCTATGCCGCGATGCGGCACCTTCATCACACACTCACCGTACTTCAGCCAGCACCAGTAGTAGGTCTCCTTGCCCATCCCGCCGCCATTGAGCAGCCATTGAGCAGGATCTGCGGGTGCTGCGCCATTCGGGAGTGGAGGTCCGTGGTGCCGCATTTGTCCACGCCCAGCACGTGGAAGTAGGGCAGGCAGTTCAGGGTCTGCAGCTGCAGCTCGTTGGTCCAGTCGATCCAGCACGGGTTTTTGTACTGGCTCAGAAAGGTAGGACGTTTCTGAAACGAAGGGATATACAACCGCCTTTTTTTGTTCTGCTTTTTTGGTAGGTGCCCTGGTCTCGGTTGAGATGGGTTCCCCCCCCCCCCCCCCCCCCCCCCCTTTTTTTTTTTTTTTTTTTATCTTAACGTTTGAGCGACACCTCAGCCCAATGTCAGAGGAAACCGACGAGTGTGGACATACGAAAGGTGGCATTGAATAAAAGAATCTTTCTCCTCCTTTCCCCATCCCTCTTCTTCTCCCTACCCTTTCCATCCACCCCTTAATCACCCCCTCGCCGATCACTTCCGATGTAGGCGAGGGCAGGCATTGTGGTAGGTTTGCTAGTACTGATGGGTAAGTGAGTTTTCGGAAAAGAAGAAAAAAAAAAAAAAAAAAAAAAAAAAACTTTATGAACAATGTCACCATCATCGTTTTTACCTTTTAAACTCAAGTTAGACAAACAAACATCATGTCAGACTTGCATGGGGTTTTGACATCACTTACGTCGTTGATTCTGTGCACAAACAGGATGTTCCCGGAAACGTCCATCAACTGGCGTGTCAAGACCTTCGATAAGATAGATTATCATGTGCCGTGACCTTCCACTAGGCAAAGCTGTCATGTACAGTGACCTTCCACTAAGCAGATTTACCGTGTGCCGTGACCTTCCATTAAACAAACATACCGTCTGCCGTGACCTTCCACTAAGCAGACTTACCGTGTGCCGTGACCTTCCATTAAACAAACATACCGTGTGCCGTGACCTTCCACTAAGCAGACTTACCGTGTGCCGTGACCTTCCATTAAAACAAACATACCGTCTGCCGTGACTTCCACTAAGCAGACTTACCGTGTGCCGTGACCCTTCACTAAGCAGACATACCGTGTGCCGTGACCTTCCACTAAGCAGACCTACCGTGTGCCGTGACCTTCCACTAAGCAGACCTACCGTGTGCCGTGACCTTCCACTAAACAGACTGACCGTGTGCCGTGACCTTCCACTAAACAGACCTACCGTGTGCCGTGACCTTCCACTAAACAGACCTACCGTGTGCCGTGACCTTTTACTAAGCAGACCTACCGTGTGCCGTGACCTTCCACTAAGCAAACCTACCGTGTGCCGTGACCTTCCACTAAACAGACCTACTGTGTGCCGTGACCTTCCACTAAGCAAACCTACCATGTGCCGTGACCTTCCACTAAGCAAACCTACGTGTGTGCCGTGACCTTCCACTAGGCAAACCTGTCATGTACAGTGACCCTTTCACTAAACAGACCTACCGTGTGCCGTGACCTTCCACTAAACAGACCTACCGTGTGCCGTGACCTTCCACTAAACAGACCTACTGTGTGCCGTGACCTTCCCACTAAGCAAACCTACCATGTGCCGTGACCTTCCACTAAACAAACCTACCGTGTGCCGTGACCTTCCACTAGGCAAACCTGTCATGTACAGTGACCTTCCACTAAACAGACCTACCGTGTGCCGTGACCTTTCCGCTAAACAGACCTACCGTGTGCCATGACCTTCCACTAAACAAACCTACCGTGTGCCGTGACCTTCCACTAAACAGACCTACCCTACCGTGTGCCGTGACCTTCCGCTAAACAGACCTACCGTGTGCCGTGACCTTCCACTAAACAAACCTACCGTGTGCCGTGACCTTCCACTAAACAAACCTACCGTGTGCCGTGACCTTCCACTAAAAACAAACCTACCATACGTGTGCCGTGACCTTCCACTAGGCAAACCTGTCATGTACAGTGACCTTCCACTAAACAGACCTACCGTGTGCCGTGACCTTCCACTAAACAGACCTACCGTGTGCCGTGACCTTCCACTAAACAGACCTACCGTGTGCCGTGACCTTCCACTAAACAGACCTACCGTGTGCCGTGACCTTCCACTAAACAAACATACCGTGTGCCGTGACCTTCCACTAAACAAAACATACCGTGTGCCGTGACCTTCCACAAAACGATCTACCGTGTGCCGTGACCTTCCATTAAACAGACCTACCGTGTGCCGTGACCTTCCACTAAAACAGACCTACCGTGTGCCGTGACCTTCCACTAAACAAACCTACCGTGTGCCGTGACCTTCCACTAAACAGACTTACCGTGTGCCGTGACCTTCCACTAAGTAGACCTACCGTGTGCCGTGACCTTCCACTAAACAGACCTACCGTGTGCCGTAACCTTCCACTAAACAGACCTACCGTGTGCCGTGACTTTCCACTAAACAGACCTACCGTGTGTGCCGTGACCTTCCACTAAACAGACCTACCGTGTGCCGTGACCTTCCACTAAACAGACCTACCGTGTGCCGTGACCTTCCACTAAACAGACCTACCGTGTGCCGTGACCTTCCACTAAACAGACCTACCGTGTGCCGTGACCTTCCACTAAACAGACCTACCGTGTGCCGTGACCTTCCACTAAGTAGACCTACCGTGTGCCGTGACCTTCCACTAAACAGACCTACCGTGTGCCGTGACCTTCAACTAAGTAGACCTACCGTGTGCCGTGACCTTCCACTAAACAGACCTACCGTGTGCCGTGACCTTCCACTAAACAGACCTACCGTGTGCCGTGACCTTCCACTAAACAGACCTACCGTGTGCCGTGACCTTCACTAAGTAGACCTACCGTGTGCCGTGACCTTCAACTAAGTAGACCTACCGTGTGCCGTGACCTTCCACTAAACAGACCTACCGTGTGCCGTGACCTTCCACTATACAGACCTACCGTGTGCCGTGACCTTCAACTAAGTAGACCTACCGTGTGCCGTGACCTTCCACTAAACAGACCTACCGTGTGCCGTGACCTTCAACTAAGTAGACCTACCGTGTGCCGTGAGCTTCTTCAAGACAGGCCAGAGTGTGACAATAACTGCCATTAGCCAAGCTTCTCCGAACCAGCAGTCCACTATGCAGGCGATAGAGCACAGCGAGCATTCTTTCGCTGGCCTGAAGGTGTGTTAGCTCCTCGCTTTCAAATCCACGATGAACCAGCTTTTGGCCAGTTCTATATTAAGAACACCTTTAAAATCTTAAAATTTAAGCTTGCAATCGGTAAAGAAAATTTCTTAGCAAAAAAAAAAAAAAAACTCCAAAGCTGGGAACTCTTGAAGTCTTCTTCGGTCGATTCATCGAAACACCCTACATTCCTCCAATATGGTGCTGTACAAACTGTTAAAATGAAGAAAGAAAGAAACCATCAGATGTGTGTGGGTGGGTGGGTAGGGGGTAGGAACGACGCACTCGATGCGGAAAAGGATGTATCGCCAAAGAACATCTCTCTAGGCAGTTCTAAAGCACAAATGATGCGAGGCTTGTTCAGCATCTGACGACTCACTGTCAAGAGATTAGCGTGTCAAGAATTTATTTTAGAAAGTCTTTAAATGACTCCGCTGAACAACGTGGGGGAAAACGAATCACAAGACAAAACACGACGCATTTTGACCTCTTAGGTCTTGTTAGGGCAAAAACAAACAACATTCGGGACAACGAAAATGAACGAACAATCACTTATCTTCGTCAAGTTCGACGTAAGATGGGCATTGAAGACCTAAGACGTCGAAACGCGTCGTGTTTTGCCTTGTGATTCGTTTGTCCATGTTGTTCGGCGGAGTCATTTAAATGTTTTTTAAAAATTTGTTTAAATTTCTGCCTGCAGTCGTCTCACTTCGCAACTATACCAAGAACGGTTCATGACCTGCACCTGCCCGCTTTCCCTCCCATCGCTATTGTCTTATCTCGTGTCAGATCAGAAAGAGGAAGGGATGCTACACCTGCATTAGAACTAGCTGTTCATTGTAATATCAGCCCAGTAAGCTCACATGCAACTGTCGTTTTCATCTTTCGTCAAACTTGATCGATTACTGTCATCGACATCGTCTGAAGTTGTTTGAAATTCCCCGTGAATTTCACGCAGCGAGTTAATTTAACTCTCAACAGTTATTGAGCTTTTTGCATTTTGCATGTTTTCGTAATTTCTCGTAACATTCTGCGCATTATTTCTAAAATAATAATATTTTTTTGTGATTAATGTGTCTATTTCGATTTTCTGTTTTTTTTTTTTTTTGTTTTGTTTTTTGTTTTTGTGATACATTGCTTCAGATAACAACGTTATTTTAAATACCACAATTCCGGGGAGAGAAAAATCGTCGATTATCGGTGACCGAAATTCAAGGGAAAGAACTGAAGAGAGTTTTAAAATCGCGTTCTTATTCCTACTGTGATATGATGCTTGTGCATCCTGCAGAAGAGGCTTGGGCCTATTAATAGATGAATTGCTCTCTCTCTCTCTCTCTCTCTCTCTCTCTCTCTCTCTCTCTCTCTCTCTCACACACACACACACACACACACACACACACACACACACACACACACACACACACACACACACACACACACACACACACTCACTCACTCACTCACTCACTCACTCATTTACCCACTCACTCACTCATTCACTCGCACGCACGCAACACGCAAACACGCACATACGTACACTCAGTTACCATGCAAAACAAGTCCTGTACTCCCGACATGCCCTCCGGATCAACACACTTGAGGTTGCTGCTGTCTTGACCTTGTCCTTGACGTTCAGCCATGAGGTGACCCATCTGGTCATGACCTATCATAAGATCTTGATGCGATGCCCAGTGTTGTGCTGAGGGCACCTGCGCCGGTTTGTTGACGACCAGCAGAAGAACAGTGCCCGTTATCGCTATCAGCAGCACCGGTGTGCGGTGACGGACATATCTCCAGCATCTCATCTTGATGTCCACGATTCTCTGCCACAGGGGTAATATGTTCATTTGGTCACTAGTGTTCGGTTAATATCCCTATTGCATTCTCCTTTTTTTTTTGTTTGATTTTATCATATGTCGTTAAATAATGTTGTATAATACCCAGCGAACAAGGGAGCCCTCTTTAATGCCAAACGATGTCAGAGCCAGAGCCACATAAATCCAAGAACGAAACGAAGTGTGTGTATGTGTGTGTGTGTGTGTGTGTGTGTGTGTGTGTGTGTGTGTGTGTGTGTGTGTGTGTGTGTGTGTGTGTGTGTGTGTCATGGGGTACAGAACGGCAAATACATTTTAAAGTCTTCTACAAATGCTGACTTCAGTGAAGAAAAGAGGGAAAATGTCTTCCTGAATAATGGTTAGGATGGGGGTGGAAGGTGGGGAGAAGGGCGGGGATGATGGGAATGTGGGAGGTGGTGGTAAGCATTAAAACAAAATAAAGAAACTGACAAAATAGGTATACTGTATCGAAACACAAAACGACTTCTCACAAACAAAAGCGAGTACACATGTTTTCGATTTGTTTACTTACCCAAATGACTTTTTGTGTCTTCACCATTGTCAAGAGCCGTTTCGCCAGTGGGTTGGCAACGAAAGAGAAAAAAGAAATAAAGAGGAGAGGAGCGAGAAAAAAGAAAAAAAAAAACACAACTATAAAGAAGGGGTCGGGAGCGGGGGGGGGGGGGGTGATGGGGAGGAGGAGTTGGGCGGCGGAGTGTGGAATGAGCAAAAGAAGAGGATGAAGAAGAAAAAAGTAGATGAAGAAGAGGACGACGAGAAAGGAGAAGAAAAAAAAAAAACAGACGAAGATCATAACAAAACTGTACAACCCTAGCAAACTCAAATAAACAACAACAACAACAACAAAGAAAAAGAAATTTTGGTTTAGGGCCGGCACGCTAACAGTAAGTTGAATTCTTCGTGTTTGTTTGTTTGTTAGTCCAGATCAAAACAAACCTCTTTACATTAAAAAAAAAAAAAAAAAAAAAAAAAAAAATCAAACGTTCAGATTGTTCTGCTTTCGTTAGCCTGCATGAGGTGAAGACCTGCAAAAATTCTTGCTATAGAATTCTAAACCATCTTAACACGACCAACCTGACAGTAGACTGCAGCTGGTGGTATTCCTGCACGTGCGGTCTGTACTGACATGTATTGCTCCACACCAGTGCAGTAAAGAGAAATCTGCCATATTGCCACACACCTGTTCACACTCATTTCGATTTTTTTTAATGACAGCAGCTCTTTGTGGAGGGAGGGAGATGGAGGTGGTGGCTACACAGAAATGGTGAGTGACAGGCTGCTTACGAATCGTGTCGTATTGTGTTGTATTGTGTAGTATTGGATATTTCCATTATTATTTTCTCGTAAGTCTTGTTCTCGGCGCGCAGTCGCGTCGAATATCTCTTATGAATCGCTGCAGTGCATAATTTGTGCCATTTGCGAGGTTTTTACGTTTGCCATGTGTCCTTTTCTGTTCTGTGCAGTTTCCACTTGCATGCGCTGAATGTCATCAGAAAGAAGAGCGAAATACTGGAGAGGAAAACAAACTGTTGATGTCGACGAAAATGATGAAAATTTCTCGTAAAACCAATCAGCACATGTTTTTACGTAGTCTGCCCTTAATTTAGTGAAATCTGGAACACATCATTGTCGTCTGTTTCCATTTTATATTGTTTAGAATGAGGTCTGTGTATTCTATCTGTAGTTTCATTATAAGAAATGTCATGACTGAAACCGGAACGAAATCACTTATGGGAGATGCTGTTATGGGGAAAGACATGGGAATCGAGAAAAAGGAAACGTGATTATGGAAAACGTGATGCACCAAGTATCTTGTAGTGTTTTGTATAACTGATTTCCCTTCACAATAGATTTTGTCAGCATAAACTTAGGCCCCTGCCCTCAAGGGAAGTCACAATACGAAAGACTGATACCAATTGCGTTTCTTGGTTTGTGACCACATGCATAATATATGCCACAGCGGGGTTTTACAACAGACGTTTGCAAGTGACCTCTTCCTTGATTCTATTGGTGGTTAATTGACCACTGCAAACGGGAATGAGGATGTGTCTCTATATACGTCTACTGGTGTGTGTGTGTGTGTGTGTGTGTGTGTGTGTGTGTGTGTGTGTGTGTGTGGTGTGTGTCTGTCTGTCTGTCTGTCTGTCTTCTGTATTCTGTCTGTCTGTGTGTGTGTTTCTTTGTGCCTTTCTCCGTGTGTGTGTGTGTGTGTGTGTGTGTGTGTGTGTGTGTGTGTGTGTGTGTGGGGAGGTGTGTGTGTGGGAGGGGGGGTGGGTGTGTCTGTCTGTGTGTCTATGTGTCTCTGTGTGTGCGTGTACGTCTGTGTGCGTGTTTGCTGGTTTGTGTGTGAGTGCGTGCGCGCGCCCTCGCGTGTGTGTATGTGTTTATGCGCACTCATCCTTGTTCCCCCAGGCACAGCCAAACCCACGTTTGTTCCCTTTCAATCCCAGCACCAGCAGTCCTCAATGAGCAATCAATGTCACTGACTCGACATGGACGACCTAATACAGGGGACTCTGTACACTGTAGCCGTATCAGAACCTCATTTATTATTCTCATCCAACATCTTTCGCTCAGACATTTTCGTAAGCTTTAATGGGGAAAGGAAAGAAACAAGAAAAACAAAACAAGAAAAATGAACAAGCAATTTTTTTTTTAAGTCATAAGCACTTTGAACCATGCACCCGAGGTTCCGTCACCCTAGTCCCATGCAGTATCTTCTTGTTGAACGGTGTTATGCTGTTTGAGAATTTGTAAGAACGGAAGAAGTTGTACTGGTTCTAAACAAGCTCTTATGGCGCATTTAGTCCTACAGGTTTGTATAAAAGCAGAACAGGTACATGACACACAAGGCTGTTATCTCGAATGGAATATAAGGAGTTTTAGTACAACATACAGCATTAGCAAGAAAATCGAAAGCGGACTAATCCGACACTGATACTTGTGGCATATGTGTTCGTAAACAATGAAAACAATGTTCGTAAACATAAATCCCATGCATGGGCATAAAAAAAATCGTTTGGGACGACAGATGGCTCGTTGTATGTGGTGTATTCCCCCATCCCCCTCCTCCTTCCGCACACTTTTGACACAAAGAAGTAACCATAATTGGTTTGGTCTGCTATCAGGGAAGTCGACCACAAAAAAAAGTTTCTTCGAGATGAGACAAACTCGGAGATCTGCAAGACCTGTTGGCTATATGTTTGAACAAACATCTTTCAAAGACAGAGGGTACGTTATCAATTTGGCCGACCGTCTACAGATTTTTGTCTCTGGAAAAGCCAGAACGAGCGAAACGTCAGTAATACCACTGAGGAGGAGGGCCCGTGTGTGTGTGTGTGTGTGTGTGTGTGTGTGTGTGTGTGTGTGTGTGTGTGTGTTCGGGGGGTGGGGGATGGGGATGGAATTTGAGTCCCAGACAGAGAACGAAGATCGATTCTTGACAGGCAACTCAAATGGCTTCGTTCAATAAACAGACAACGAGAACTGTGAAGGTTTGAATATTAGACGTATGCTAATGCCATCTTCTTCGTTTCCATTTTCTTTCTTCTTTCCCAGAACATTTTTTTTCTGCGTAAATCTTCACTATGTTAGTCATGGTCTTCTCTTGTGCCGGAGGACTTGTTTGCCTGCACTTGTTTTTCATCAGTATCAAATGTTAGTTCTCTCTCTCTCTCTCTCTCTCTCTCTCTCACACTCTCACTCTCACTCTCTCTCTCTCTCTCACACACACACACACACACACACACACACACACACACACACACACACACACACACACACACACACACACACACACACACACACACACACAATCTGCATGGCGGAATATTTTGAGCTTCACCCTTCGTCTTTGACTACAATATTCAAGAAAACAGAGAAGCAAAAAGAGCAGTTCTACGGTGGCCATGTTCTACAGTGGCGCTATTGTTTACTGCTGCAACGGTTTCAACGAGCAATACACAATGATGTTAACACTCAGCTTGTCATCACTGAGGGTTTTAATAGGTATCTCTCTCTCTCTCTCTCTCTCTCTCTCTCTCTCTCTCTCTCTCTCTCTCTCTCTCTCTCTCTCTCTCTCTCTCTCTCTGTGCCCACCAAGTAATGCAGGAAAAAAAATGCAATATTCAGAGTTATTATTGTATGCTTGTTCATATGTATGATTGTTGTTGTGGGGAATGTTTCATATGTGATTGTTGTGAGAATGGTTTGTGTGTATGATTATTGTTGTGTGAAGTGGTTTATGTGTGGGATGGTTGCGTGGAATGGTTTAGGTGTATGATTATTGTTTGGAATGGTTTATATGTATGATTGTTGTGTGAAATTGTTTATACATGTGTATGATTGTTCTGGTGTGGAGTGTTTTTGTTGCGTGGAATGGCGAAGATGTTGGAGTTAATTGTAATGGTTTTGTTGCTAACTAATATTGAAGTAATAATTGTTTTATCTGAAGTTGTTTATCAGATGTTTATGATGTAAAGAATGGATATTTTAGAGTGAAAGGATTCTTGTATTTAAGGTTACTCATTAGTATCCTTGACTTAAAGAGCATATATTCTGATGGGAGTAATAATTGTTTTATTTGTTTATTTCATCAGATGTTCATGATGCAAAGGGTGGACAATCTGAGTGTAAGGATGACCTTATTGAAGTCATTCATCAGGTAGCTGGTGCAATAGCAGATACTTTTAAGATGAATGTTTTATGATAATTTTGTTCATACAGTATACGCTGTTCTGTCTGCTTGTGTATGATCAACAGGCGGCATGGCGGGTTTTCTTAGTTCTGTTTGTTTAGTTTTGTTGTTTCAGTTTGTTGGTTTTGTTTGTCCTTTGTTTGTGTAAACGTCGTTTTGTCGTGTGAATGTGGGTATTTGAAAGTGCTCACTGCGCGTCGTCGCTGAAGGAATATTGGTGTAACAAACTCTCGCCCTGTGTCTCATTCCACAAAGAATAAAAGTATTTGCAATTCAGTCTTGAGTGTGTTCAGGGAAGAAGTGGCTTAATGACTGGGAACTGTCTAGCTCAAGAGAACGGCCGCTTGGTCACACATGTGTGTACAGAAATGAGACAGGGATTTTTTCTAATCAGTTTTCAATGCAGAAAGCCATTGATTTGGTGAGACAGAAGTGGTTCAGGTTTCGAACGTGGGCCTGCAATGCCTACACACCTTTGACGAGACTCGAATAAAAAAAAATTGGGAATAAACTGACAGATGCATGCTTTCGCTCTGGGGTCCGTGATATTCAAGGCCTACTCATACAAACTGTTTTACCATGCTTTCATTTGCAAATCTGTAGTCAACGGGAACATTTAGTAAAAACAAACGGATGAGTGGGTGTAGGCCTAGGTGGATGTGTTTGTGTGTGTGTGTGTGTGTGTCTGCGCGCGCTCACGTGTGTGTGCGTTTAGGGTGTTTTTCATTTGTTTGTTTGTTTGTTTTTCTACGTATACGTTTCAGTGTGTTTCTTTCTTGCTGAGGGGCCTGTGGTCAAATGGTCAGAGCGTTTGCCCGCGGAGCTGACGGTCGTGAGTTTGAACCACCCGTGGGGTCGGATTTTGTACTCCCTGTTCTTGTAGAACAGATGGGAACGAAGAAATGCTGTGTGTCTGTCTGTCTGTCCGTGGTCAAAATGTGTT
>JADBJO010002340.1:27500-30000 GCA_016801955.1 Conus betulinus
TGTTCACTCAGGTCTCCACTCGCTCTCTCTCTCTCTCTCTCTCTCTCTCTCTCTCTCTGTCTCTGGGGGAGGGTGGTGGTGGAAGAAGTTGTGTGTATGCATGTTTATGTGTGTGTGTTAAAATTGAAAAAAACTCTTCTTGTGCTGCATAAAAAAACTCTTCTTGTGCTGCATAAATCCAAACCAGCATCCATCACACACTTGTGATGAATTAAATTAAAGTCACATTGCTTACATCTTAGAACTTATCTGTTTCAAGAAGCACATCTCAACAATATCAGAGCAATTAAACCGATTAAGAATTGCAGTTCCATATTGACAGGTCTTGGAAAACAAAGTTTATGATTACAGAGGTTATAGAACAGTGCAACATAATGTGTAAGCACATCAAGAACCAGTTTAATTTGAACACATGACAGCCATGTGAAAAACAACCTCCCAGCATCCACTCTGCTCGCCCACACGTGCATGCACGCACGCACGCACACACCCTTTCTCACCAACCCCACAGGCTGTCAGTGCAGACTGGCATCCCTTGGATACTGATTTTGGAAGTCAATCTACTCAGGTCAGTCTAAGTTTTGTAAGGAAACTTTCCCCCAGAGTTTGTGGACATGTTCCATGATACTATATCATTACTTAAGATCCCTAGCTTCTTGTGCTTATATGTACTAAGCATTTAAAAATGTAATAGTTTTGAATGTGTAGATAGGGAGGGGATATCCAATACATGTTTCATTTTGAAGAATTGATCTCTATCCTCAACTATTCTGTTATTAACATTGTTATTATTATAATATTAACCATGTTTTGAGATCAAGGCAACTTGTGCAGTATTCCTCGTTGTTGTGCTCCCATGACCCTGTGGGTTCTGAGACCAGTGAATGGGATGTAATCATTCTGAAGGCTTGCATATGGCATGTGAATGTTGACTAAACTGAAGTATTTACAATTTCATTGAGATCATGGTGGTTCCCAGTGCATATTATCTGTTTGGTAACTTAAGGAACTGATTTTAATGGGGATGATGTTGTGTGTCATGTTTGATGTCTGACACATGATGCACTGCAAATGCAGCCATGGACTATTTGGAGGGGCCTGCAGTCACATGGTTAGAGTTTGGGGCTGTGGGGCTGACAGTTGTTGGTTCAAACAACTCCTGGCGCTGGCTTTTTGCGACTTGAAAACCTTTCTTGTCCAGCCAGCAGTAAATGGGTACCAGATTCAGTTCACAGAAGGATAATTAGAAGGTTGGGCTCCACCTTCCATAATTTCTATGTCCTCAGACGCATTGAATCACTTATAGATCATTGTCTCTATGGCCATTAAAGCTGAGTTACTCGATCCTTTGAAGTAGTAATGGTAATTTATTTGACATGACTGGTGCATGTGTGGATGTAATGTGTAAGTAACCGTCGTATGTACCACCTCATTCACCATTTGCGATCATTGCCTTGTGGACAGGTCTATTCAGGATGCACCTTACACAGCCCTCAGTGGAGTGGTCAAGGATGGCCGAACACCTGAGAGGGTAAGTCCGTAGGATGTTCATCATTTCAGTCATGTCTTAGAGTCACAGGTCAGCAGTGTATGCATTGTTGGATTAGTGAGCGAGTAATTATCTGTATATAAGGTCTGCTGTACCTTCCTTACTTCATACCTGGCTTGCTGCCCACCTCACTACCACACAGGGCAGCAGTTCAGTTTCTATTGGATAGGACAGTGTGTCCTGTCTACTGATGTTCATTGCCAGTCCTGAAAATTGCTGTCATCACAGTGTGCACTTGGAGACCTCTCAGTGCATAATGTAATTAGCTGACACCACATTTCTTTTAAAGCCTTCTCTGGGAACATGAAGGGAAAACAAAAGAGTAAAAAAGATAGTACTTATATACAGGTCTCCCTCTCTAAGTCTCTGTCTCTCTCTCTCTCTCTCTCTCTCTCTCTCTCTCTCTCTCTCTCTCTCTCTCTCTCTCTTTGTCTGACTTGTCTGTCTCTCCGTCTGTCTCTCTTTTTCTCCCTCTCCCTCTCGCTCTCTCCTCTTTCCTCTCTCTCACTCTTTCTCTCTCACTCTTGCTGTCTCACCGTCTCACCCTTTCTGACACTCTCTTTTTCTGTGTGTGGTGTGTGTGTGTGTGTGTGTGTGTGTGTGTGTGTGTGTGTGTGTCCTTCTCTCTCTCCCTCTCTCTTTCTCTGTCTTTGTCTCTTTCTGTCTTGCTGTCTCTGTCTGTCTGAGTCTCTGCCCATCTCTTGTCTGTCTCTCTTTCTCTGTTTGTCTGTCTGTCTGTCTCTCTGTCTGTCTCTCTGTCTCTGTCTCTTTCTCTCTCTCTCTCTCTCTCTCTCTCTCTCTGTCTCTGTCTCACCGTCTCACCCTTTCTGACACTCTGTACGTGTGTGTGTGTGTGTGTGTGTGTGTGTGTGTGTGTGTGTGTGTGTGTGTGTGTGTCCTCTCTCTCCCCCTCTCTCTTTCTCTGTCTTTGTCTCTTTCTGTCTTGCTGTC
>JADBJO010002340.1:37500-100000 GCA_016801955.1 Conus betulinus
TCCTTAGCGTCCTGAGGGGTTGGCACTGAACTTTGCCTGTCTGTTTTTCTTCTCCCTGTCAACCCTTTTTCTTCTGTTCCTTCTCCTTCTCCTTCTTGCTCTACACTACAGCCTCCTGTGGAAGACAGGCACATCCGTGCGCTTGGGTAACTTGGGAGAGAATTTGATGCGAGCATTGGGTGATCAGTGTACCTCAGTGAATCAGTTGGGCTCTTTTGAGTGATAATGAATTTTGTTGGCAGTTTGCTTTGAAAAGTGTCAGTGTCCTTAACTGATTTTATGCTGTCTTATTCTATATGATTGTAAAATGATAAAGAGAATATGGGTGAATATCTGTTCTTGGTCTTTATATTTCATAATAGTCTGCATGTTTATTGTTATTACTGTTACTTGCGATATATTTGAAAGCATGTCAGTCCAGTTTTAACTTGCTGTCTGCAGGAGAATGACCCAATTTCTACCCATTCTCTCCTCCAGTGGTGTGTGTTTTAACTGCAGAAGGATTGCTGTGGTGTTGATAATGAAATCATTATTAGCAGAAATACATTTTTGCAGCTTAGTGTTGCCTACTTTCTAACGTTTTGGCACATTGTTGTGTACAAGGGTGCCATACACTTCAGCTGTATTCCATAGCAGGTCTCGTATGAATTTCACAACATCTCTGCCTGACTTTTTGAGGACAAGAGAATATTTGCTTGTTCTCTTTTGGGCACAGGAAAAGACTGGCAGTATGCTTTTTCTTGTATGGGCATCATCATCTGGAGCAAACTTCTTTTTCCTGTCAGCTATGAGCAGTATGACACCATTTAAGCCTGCACAAAACCCCATCTTTTCTGTCATAATTAGAATTTCTTCCTCCTGCTGTTAGCAGTTTTTCCCTCTCACCTGTGTGTATATGTGAATGTACAGTCCTTTATGCATGCAAAGATTTGTGTTTGTGGGTGTATGTTTTAGTATAAAAGAAATACGTTCAGGAGCTTTTCAGTTTGTGTGCATTTTAGTAACCCTATGACTGTCAGATACTTTATTTTCTTTGTTGCACTTTGAATTCATTCAGAAAGGGTGATCAAGATGCTCTCTGAATTTTAATGTTTAATACCATGATAAAAAAACCATGTGATGTTTTGAACATGGCATGAAAAAAACAAAACAGGCTTGTATTAAATGACAATCACAAACAGTCACTTTCGATCCTTAACACGTAGGATCATTTGACTGTGCAGAGCTAGAGAGAGGGGTTGACATGTATTCAGAAATTAGGAGATTAGAGGTAAAGCTCACCTACAAGGGTGTGTGTGTGTGTGTGGGTGGGGGGGGGTAGGTCAAGGGTAATTCCATAAGGGGATTAACACACACACAATACACACACATGGTACATGCACTGTGTTATGTCATTCAAGGTTTGTTAGAGCTGTACAGCCTCAGGAGAAGTGATCAATACTCAGTCCCCTGCAGAAATATTTGTATTCCTCTGTACTGCCTTGTAATCTCTCTCTATTGCCTTATAATCTCTCTCTCTCTCTCTCTCTCTCTCTCTCTCTCTCTCTCTCTCTGAGAAAGAGAGAGAGAGAGAGAGGCAGGCGAGAGAGAGAGGAGAGAGAGAGAGAGAGAGAGAGAGAGAGAGTGATCAATCTTCATCCTTGAGTATTAATGATCAGTCAGTCTCTCTCTCTCTCTCTCTCTCTCTCTCTCTCTCTCTCTCTCTCTCTCTCTCTCTCTCTCACACTCTCTCTGTCTGTCTCTGTCTCTCTCTCTCTCTCTCTCTCTCTCTCTCTCTCTCTCTCTCTCCAGTTTATTGTTTCATTTAAAGTCAAGCATGTCTATCTTATTAAAAGCAAGGATATACATATTCCAACATTAGAACACTGGAAAGGGGTCATCCTCAAGGATCAGTATCATCTTCAATATTCTTTAATATCTTAATTGCGGTAAATGAAAGGCTTATCAAGACATAGTTTTAGTACAAGTTGCTGATGACATATATATGTCTATGGATGAAAGTCACTATGAAAAACAAAAAACCCATTAAGATCGTTCAATTACATAAGGATCAAATATCAACATGAATTGAACAATATCAGTAGTTTCTTACATGAATATGGATTGATGCTCATGGCAGAAAAAACAAATCTTGTGCTTTTTAACTCTGGGTATGACCCAGACAAACTTCCAAAAATTTTACCCTGAATGGGTCAGTCAAATCTGTTAAATCCCAGGAGTATATCTAACATCAGAACTTTCATGGAACCAATATATTGAATATATGTTGAATAAAGCAAGAAAAAGTTCAAGCTTTCTAAAGATCATAAGCAAACATAAATAGGGACAAGATAAAGAGAGTTTAACACTCCATTATGCTGCTCTTCTGTGCTCTAGATTGATTTATGCTCAAGAAGTCTTCTTCAGTGCTCCACAGCATCTACTTAATAAGTTACAAAGTGTAGACTGCAAAGCATATAAACTTGCTCTTGGAGTTCCCACACATACATGTAACATTGGGACATACTATGGAATTGAAATTTTATCTTTGAAAGAGTTTCGAAAAGTGTCCTCCTCCAAATCTCTTTTTTAAAGAACCTTTCACAAAAAAATTTATGTTCAAATGAAGTATCTCTAAATTCAGAGACAGATTTTGCTAAAAGAGCAAAAGACATAAAATCAACTAAATCTATTCAGTCATATACATCTACTCTTCTTTAAAAAAAAAAAAAAAAAAAAAAAAAAAAATTAACCACTGTAAAATAGCTGTCAATCTGTCCTTTCCACCCATGATTTGAACAAAAACAATCCACTGTATCTTTTGAAAAATTATGTATATTCTCATTTGGAAAACAGTATAAGGACCATATTCAAATTTTTACAGATGGCCCCCAGTGTTAGATGATCATAGAACAGGAGCAGCTTTTATAATACCAAAATTAAAAGTGGAGAAATCATACTATCTTGGCAAACAATGGTCAGTCTTTACTGCAGAATCAGTTGCTATTCTAATGTCCCTAGTGTATGTTTTAAATTCTTCCATAGAAAATTGTTAACTTTTTCTGTGCAGTGATTCAAAGTCAGCCCTTTCTGCCTTACAGTCTTTAAATCCAAAGATCTGTTGTAAGACTGTTATAGAAATTAATTATGTGACATCTCCTATTGATGAAAAAAATAAATGTGACTTTCTGTTGGGTGCCCTCACATTGTAGAATTTCAACAATGATGAGAAAAGTTTATCAAGCTGCTCGGAGGGCAGCTCACAATATTGAAGACATGACTACACTGAACATGCGGTTAGGCCTATCAGAATGTTATACTTTGATTTATAGAGCATCATTTAACAGTTTCAAGAGGTTATTGAATGACACAGATAGTCAGTATTATCACAGTTGCACTGACATCCCCCCAAGACTCAGTTAGGCAAATTTGAAAGTCCGATACCTAGAGAGGTAGTAACTTTAATTGATAGGATACGTTTGAATTCACTTTGAACCAAGTAGTGAAAATGTTACACGTGTGTATGGGGAAATTCTTAGTGTACTTCACCTGTAACTAGATTGTCCAAGAGTAAAGAGTACACTGCACAAGGCTGGTACTAATATTACACATGATAGTTTGACTCCACTGACATTACCTAAAATGTTTAATGATTATGCTTTTCTTTGTTCGTTGCCCTCATCTGTTATGTAGTCCAGTGGGAATTTATCTGTAACTTTCAACAATCCTTCATATACAAAAAGAAGTTACTTACACACAAACACACACACACACACACACATGCACATGCACACACACACACACACACACACACACACACACACACACACACACACTCTCTCTCTCTCTCTCTCTCTCTCTCTCTCTCTCTCTCTCACACACACACACACACACACACACACACACACACACACACACACACACACACACACACACACACTCAAAGAAGTGCATGTACAAAAGTGCACATGTTTAATACATCTATATGATCACAGATGTTACAAGAAAGACTCAAACTCTTATTCTTTGAGGACACTTTAGTGGATATAGAAGGCTGACTTAGGTAGCAGACATGAACTGGTTCTAATCTCTCTTCGAATCAAATCCAGACAGAGGATAGAGTGACTCTGAAAAAGTTTTTATTGTGATACACAAATTTTTTTTTTTTTTTTTTTTTTTTTTTTTTTTTTTTTTCTGTCCCAACCTCTGCACCACTTCAGAGGCAGTGCACCCACGCCGCTTATTCCGACACCCCGTCCACAGCTGCAGCCCGGTCGGCCCCGCCGCAGCCCCGGCACCGGCAGTCCACAGGGCGGAGTCAATGTCAAGTCGTCAAGAGGCAACCCACTGGAGGAGACACTGCACTGCTGCCGAGTCACTTCGGTGGTGTTCAGTGGCGCCTGTTCTGATCTAACATACGCAGGACACCACCTACTAAGCCCCCTACTGACGACAATAATTGCTTAGTCGCGGAGCCGGCGTGAGCGAGCTCACCCTCCGGAGGGCGCCCCCACGTCCGTCCAACGACAGCCCCATGGACTCGCCGATACCGGTGACCCCGACAGAACCAAACCAAGGCCACAGACATGGAGAGGACATCGAAACTGAGGTCACCATGAGAGCAGGGCATGAAGGGCCACAGAACTTGGGATTTTTTTTTTTTTTTTTAATGCTGATCGATGAGAATGAGGATGATTAAGATGATGCTACGAATTTCCATTTCGGTCTGAGACTACATGACAGGGCTGTACTCTACGCTTCCTTTCATAATATATCCCGGCGTCAACCGGGCCCGAGAGATACAGGCACCTGCAGTGTTGTTGGTCAGAAATTTGAGCAACACTCTCAGAAACGCATCCATTAAGTGGATGAAACTCGACTGTGTGGTCCCAGTCTTCCCAACTGAGTCTGCAGCAAACTCAACTCTGGGTAGGAGCCCGGTCGGGGCAGAAAAACCCACATGCCTCTGATGGGATTTGAACCCACGACCTCCCAGCCGAGAGTCCGCGACGCTAACCACTTCGCCACGGCGGCTGGTGATAACACAAATGTTACCTCCAGACGACTGCTACAACATTTCCAGAACATACACATGACCATTAGAAATATTCATAGATCATTCACCTGCCTTAATGGCGGGATAAAAAATGGTCATATACACACAAAACTCCGTCTATACAGGCAGTGTCTGCAGGAGTATCAGCCTGCGTAGGCAGAAATAAATGAAAAGAAAAGAAAATTCACGCACACTCATACGTGTGCACACACACACACATGCGTGCACACACACACACACACACACACACACACACACACACACACACACACACACACACACACACACACACACTTCCCCAAAAATGTTACTTTCAAAAACTAGTTCTAAAAGAAATTATAAAACAACAATGGGCCATTATAGTCACAGGAACTGCTGCTTGTAAACAACTGTCACTCACTCTGGATCAGGTCTACTGTTATCGTGGTTCCAGCAAAAAGAAAGCATGTGAGATCTCATTATCAGAGATGATTTCTGTTTGCCTCTGCTAAGATGTTTAACTTCATTTTGTCCTAATTGTGGCAGTTTCATTTATTCTGTACCATTTGCAGTGGGGAAAATCGTTGTGTCTCCAAAGATTTATTCATCAACAAGTTTCATTGAATCCAGCTTTTTATTTGTCCAGAAGTTTAACTTACCTGAAAGTTTCACTCAAGACAAAGTTTTACTTATCCAGAAGTTCCACTGGTTAAAAAAGTCATTCATATCCAGAAGTGTCAATTATCCAAAAGGTCTTGTTATCAAGAAACTTTATTAGTCCAAAAGTTTTACCCAGTGGAAGGTTTCAGTTATTCAGAAATTTTACTTATCCAAAAATTTTGCTATCCAAAAGTTGTGCATGATGATTTTTTTTTTCAGTTTGTTGTAAAGTTTCACTTGAAATTTTTTACTTTCCCAATGTTTTCACTTTTTCAAAAGTTTCATTTATTGATGAGTTCCACTTATCCAAAAGTTTAAGGTATTCAAAGTTTCACATATCCAAAAGTTTTACTTACTGAATCATTTTGCTTTTCCAAAAGTTTCACTCATTGAAAAATTGTAATAATATAAAGATTGTACTTATCCAAAATTTACAGTTATCCCAAAAGTTTTGCATATCTAAATTTTTCACTTACTTCTATGTTTCACATATGAAAGTTGTTTGTTTAACCAAACATTTCACAGATCTGTTTTCACTTTGGTAGCAGTGATTGCTAATGTAATGGGGAACATTTATGTTATATGTGTTACTTTACCTTGTATCCTGTTGTCAGATAGATAAAAGATCTGTCTCACTGTCAACAGAAGCTCCTTTCTTTTTAATGTGTGTGATATTATGATTGTATATCTGTGTGTGCGTGTGTGTGTGTGTGTGTACATGCGCATGTGTGCGTTTGTGTGCATGTCTGTGTATGTATGTGTGCAGCATCCAGTGTTTCCACGTTGCCGTGAGCGCCACCAGGTGGGTCAACCAACCGCTGGCGCCTGCCGGAGTCTCTGTACAGCGACTTGTTGGGCAATGCACAGCCCTGAAGGCCATCAACATGCCCTACAACAGCTCTATGGTCCGCATCATCACTGGTACGAACCCCACACCCCCAGCCTCATCCCAGCAAAATTCCTGGGCCCTGCCCCCAATCTACCCACCCCCCGAGCCTCCATCCCCCACACAGCGTGGTTATATGGAGGTCATGTCAGAGGCATCCATGGTCTTCAAGAGTAAGGGAGGAAGGCCAGCGTTTGAAAGGTTTGCTGCCATCGGCAGTGATGCTCCTTAGAGGTCACTTCTTGCTGTGAAAGATGCTAGACTGGCCAGTGACTTGTGCAAGGGATTGGTTTAGCAGACAGTGCTGTACAAAGGTCATGATGCTGTAGCATAACTGTCAACAGTTCCTATTTCTCAAGAGAATCTCTCTGTTTTCAGTATGTTTCCACCAATCCTTGACCTAGATTGAAAGAAAAATGCTTAAACAAAGTAAGGTATGTGGGTTGGGGGCATCTTTTTCTCTTGCTTTGTTTTATTTTGTTTTTTTCATAAGTGTGTGGTCAGTTGCCCATTTGGAAGCTGTGGAGTTATCTGCACACTCTGGAAGATCAATTTTATTTGTGATCCCAAAGTTGATTAGGTCAAGCAGTTGGTCATAAAAATTTATTTAAAGTATGAAACAAAGTTCTGTCTTAAATTTGACTGTCTGAAGGTTGATAGGTATGCTGTAGTCATCTGTATGGCCATAAAAGTACACACGCTGGAAAGTATTGAAGAGCTTTCTTAATTTTGTTGTCATCTCACCTTTTTTTTCTTGATTTTACTCTGTATGTTTTATCTTTATCAAAAGATATGGCATCTTTACAAGAGATGTTTGTCTCCTGTGTATGGATGATATTCCTTAGCAGATTGTCATTTTGTTTAAATGCATTTAACATTTCACATTTGTGACCATTCTTTATTTAATCAAAATGTGTGATATCATTAAATTGTGTTTATTTTTCAGTTGCTTTTTTTTTTTTTTTTTTTTTTTTTTTTTTTTTTTTTTGAATACCTGTGTTTCCCTTCTCCATTTCAACTCTACAGGCTAAGTAAAAGTATGAGACTTGATGTCAGAGCTATGTTAGGTTCTTAAAAAAAAGATGCATTCCCTGCAGGTTAATGCATTTAAGATACTCATAACTGGTTTTTATGGAAAAGGTTTTAAAAGGCGTTTTCCAGTATAGTCTGTCATTTTTTTGTTTGTTGGTTTGTTTGGTTTTTTTTTTTTTGTTTTGTTTTAATGTTGTTTGCCGTTTTACATGAAGACAACACCACCTATTCAGAGATGTGTGTCGTGCATTCACCTTTTGTTTTCTTCCTCATTTTAATGAAGAGGTTGGACTCCTCAACATTACAAGATCCTGTCAACAATTTACAGAGTTGTATGTACACAAAATTGATTTTGATCATGTTTAAAGCTCATCGCTGTATCGGATTTGGAAGCTGTCTGCTTACAGTGAATTAAACTGTCAAAGAAAAAAGAAAGCCTTCCAACACCAGTTTTTTAAAATACTAAAGAATCTTCAATGAATAATATTCGAAAAGTAAATCTGGGGTACACAGTGGGTAGCAATGTGTCCTTATCATCCGCAAGCGAGTTGGAAGACCTGCCCTCATTCTGGTTTCATTCAATGTTTATATTTTTCATTTCTTTTAAGTTGTGATCTGTTTTGACTTCTTTAGATTATAGTTTAATTTCTTCTGTTATATTTTAAGTTGTCCATTCATTTGCAGTTTAATTGTTTGTTGTTAAATCAGACTTGAACACTCACTCATATCATGATTGTTTAATCATAACGTTTTATGTTTTGTCCAAAACATGCCACATTTCAAAGTGGTTGGGCGTTTTCTTCAAGTGTTGTGTCATGCAGTGATTATCTAGATGTAATGAAGTTTAGGACAGTTGACTTAATTGACAGTTGTGGGTTTGGTTTTTTTTTTTTTTTTTTCAGTCAGTCAGGATAACTATTGGTTATGAAAATGTTTGTCTATGAAATAACCTTTGATCTGTGTGTTTGGCTGATGTTGCCTAACGTGCCAAAATGCCAGCTTTTTTTTTAACTGACTGAACTTGAGTGTGTGTTTGCTGTGAATAACCCACCATGCTCCGTGACGTGCCATGACCAAGTGCCTTGTTTGTTTGATAATTGCGTGTGGCTAGACAAGAGATCATAATATACCCAGGATTGCTTTGACATGACAACTGATTTGGGGTAAATGCTAACATCCCAACCCTCTGTCTTGTTTCTGTCGACATCGCTGGCTGTTCCACTGAATGCGTTGCCCATGACAGAAGAGTATGGTATCTGCGTGGTGCATGCGTGAGATTGCAGCTCATGCAGATGTATTTTTTTTCTGTGAAATTGTTTGCAAATTCAGTTTTTGTTGGTGGAACAGCAAACCATAAGCAGCATGTGCAAACAAGACCGAGGAATGGACATCTTTATATTTACAAGGTTTTGCTTGGCGCTGCTGTGATGCTGATGGCTAGAAAACTTACCAGAAACACAGAACAGTCAGCAAGTGACACACATGACCTTGCTAAACTTGTGATGTTTTGTGGCAGTGCTGACAGATTTCTGAGTGTAATTCGTGGCTGCTGCAGTGTTGTAAAGAGTGTGTTGGTGATGAGAAGAAATAAAAATGGTGGGACCTAACTGTTGTCACAAAGTGTTACTGTACTCTGTGTAGAATAGATACTGTGATTGACACACTATCTGTCCTCCTTTCATCTTCTGGCTGAAAGTTTCTCTCTTCCATGACCCATGCTAGACGTCTCTGCTGGATATCGTTGTTCTGGAACTGATCTTCACAAAGATTCTTGGTTTGGTTTGGTTTTGGTTTGGATTGTGTTTTAGGGGTTTGGGGAGACACTTTTATCACTTGCACATTTTTCTGTCTCCTGAACTCACAGGTGTCATTGTGCTTCAGTTTTTGTGAGTGGTGGTGAGGGACATAAACACACTAATAGCTGCAGCAAAAAAAAACAGAGGACAATGCATGTGACAACAGGTGCACAGATCATATCAAACCTGCTGAAAATGAATTATTCGATTGTCCAGAGTCTGCAAACTGGTACACTCACAAACATTACATAGTTTGTGGAATAATCAACTGAATTCTGTATTTCTTTAACATAGAGGTTATTAGTTTTCAAACTACTACGTCAAACTCTCTGAGCATGATGTAGAAATTCATTTATAAGTGTGTGTTGGAAATTGATCATTGTGTGTGCAGACCTAGATAAATAATTTTGTAGAGGATCCGATCCAGTGTTGAGCAGTGAAAGTTGTTGGCTGTATATTATCTTGATGATAAGCTTGCGATGAAGAACTGTGGTGGCCACAAAATGGGACCAGCTGATTTTTTGCCTTGCCTTTGCACATCTCTTTGTCTTGGATCTGTTTGCAGGTTTCGTTGTTTGTTTGTTTGTTTTTTTTTTCTTTAACCTCGTTTTGCTTTTGTTATCTTTTGTCTTTCATAAATCACTGATTCATATATCTAGCTTTTACCATTCTTTCTGGCCAAACATCTCTCTGTTTCTGTTTGATATACACACATACATACTTACAAAAACATGTCCATACATACATACATACATACATATGCACATACATACATGTATATATACACATATATAGATATGTATGTGTGTGTGCTTATTTTAAAGCTTTTCACCTTTAATAATGCTTTTGACATGCTTTTTTATGGCACTTGCAATTCTTACTCCTATATTATGTTTTTAACACTTAGACATCTGCAGTAATTTATTGAAAGGGAGACTAATTCTGCCTACAACATTCCATTAAGACCACATATTTTATTTCATTGAATTGCTGTAACAGACTGAATGTTATAGAAAATAATAAATCCTTTGCAAAAACAGAAACTGAAAAGAAAATGTAAAAAGTGACAACCATAATGTCAGAATTAAACATGAACGAGTCACTGAGAAACACACACACAGACAGACACACACACACACACACACACACACACACACACACACACACACACACACACACACACTTCCATGCATGCACGCACAGACATTCTCTCTCTCTCTGTCTCTCTCTCCCCCCCCCCCCCCTCCCCTCTCTCTCTGTCTCTCTCATACACAGACACATGCACACACACATTCATAGACACACATGTGCATGTAATCATATACACATGTAGTTCAGAGTATTCTTTAAGTTTGTACCACCATGTTGCTCATTTGGACTTGAAATATTTTTTACACTGTGTGGCTGTATTGTTGATCTGACATCGCTATGCTTGATCTTTCTGCTTACAACCAGTTATGCTTTCCTCAACACATTTCTTGGCAGATGTTGAAATAGTGATTCAAATGCTGGAAACTTTTCCCTCCTTTTTTTTTTTTTTTTTTTTTTTGGGGGGGGGGGGGGGGGGGGGGGCTTAGAGTGTGGGGGCCTTTTCACAATTTGCTAGATTTTGTTCCCTTTGAAAGAAAGCTTTTTTTCTCTCCATTATATATGATGCTGAATTTGTACAATCTATTATCTCCTGTTTTCTTTTGCAGTTATACAGCACCATAATACTTTTGCATTTTTTTGCCCACGAAATTAATTGTAATCTTTTTCGCAGTTTTGAGATGATTTTCTAAATGTTGAGAGAGGGGAGACAGAGAGAGAAATGTGCATGAAACAAAGAAGACAGTAAGACAAAACATGGAAACACTTGAACCATTCATACAAACTTGTATAGATCTCACCTCATCAAAAAAAAAGCTACTATTGACAAGAAATCAAAATGATGAGGGCTTGGTGTATTTTGTTTAAAACTTAAGTATTAACTTGTCACCTCATGTATAAAAGCATTGATTTAAAATAGTTTCATTTCATATGAAAACTGATTTGGTTACTGTATATCTTACCTTAATCAATCTGTTGCTCAGCTGTTTCTGGGAAACATTTGCTGCATTTTGTTCTTTTAGTTTTACAATTATGTACATAGCAGCTTTGTCCGCATTTTAATAAATTTGCATTTTAATATTTGACGAATCGACCTATGATCTTGATTTGGAAACCAGTTAGTATCAACAAGTAGGGAACCCTGAATATCAGCTTGCCTTTGTTCTTTAAGTTGTCCACTGTACACTTACCTGTATAGCACATTCATATGTTTTGAAGTATATGCATTAGCATGTGTGTGTTGCATGTCACATTTGCAGTATATGAGCTCCTTATGGGATTCTCTTTGCACATTTTGCTGTAGCGTAGCCGCTTCTTCTCTCTGACATGCACCCTCTGTCTGCTTCTGCTTCAGCTGAGAGTCCCAAAATGTGCACCAATCTAGATTCCAACACCCCCTATTCCTTCCGCCGCACCATCCACAGACCTCAGACCACAGCAGCTGTCATAGCGCCTGCCTCTCAAGAGCAGGCCGGAAATAGCAGACCAGTGACCCAGCAGAGAGAGGGCAAGGATGTTTTGCTGTATGTCCCTAAAACGCCCATGCGGTCAAAGAGGTAAGGGTCGGTGCCTTGCAGGTGAATGGAGAAAAGGTGACATTTTTTTTGTGTGTGTGTGATAGGGAAAGAAAGCGTAGCTTCTATCTGGGGGCCACTAAACATGTGGGTATCGCTCAACAGGTTGGGTGAGGTGACTGGAGAAGTTGGGATGCCAGTTGGCCAGCTTACTTTTGAAAGGAAAGGACATAGGCTGTCTAAAGTCCAAGTCTCATAAGTGCCTGCATAACACTACATAGGTGACAGTACTAATGGTTTGTGGATATGCTGCCAACCTTGGAGAGTAAACGAAATACTATCCATTGTCTGTGGCACTTGAATACCTGCACAATACAACTTGTAAGGGTGACTTAAGGGGATAGTGGGACATAGGCTGTTTGGGGGGTGTGGTGTGTATAGGATAGAGACTGGGTGTGGTTTGTGTAGGGGAGAGGCTGGGGTGTGTTGTGTTTATGATAGAGACAGGGTATGGTGTGTATGGGGGAGAGACTCAGTGTGGTGTGTATAGGATAGAGACTGAGTTTTGATGTGTATAGGGGAGAGGCTGGGTGTGGTGTGTTTATGATAGAGACAGGATATGGAGTGTATGGGAGAGAGACTCAGTGTGGTGTGTGTAGGATAGAGACTAGGTATGGTGTGTAAAGGGGAGAGACTGGGTGTGATGTGTATAGGGCAGAGACTGGGTATGGTGTGTATAGGATAGAGGCACTGGGTGTGGTGTGTGTATAGGATAGAGACTGGGTGTGGTGTGTATAGGGGAGAGTCTGGGGTGTGGTGTGTATAGGGGAAAGACTGGGGTGTGGTGTGTATAGGATAGAGGCACTGGGTGTGATGTGTATAGGATAGAGACTGGGTGTGGTGTGTATAGGGGAGAGACTGGGGGTGTGTGTATAGGATAGGATAGAGACTGGGTGTGGTGTGTATAGGGGAGAGACTGGGTGTGGTGTGTATAGGATAGAGGCACACTGGGGTGTGGTGTGTATAGGATAGAGACTGTGTGTGGTGTGTATAGGATAGAGACTGGGTGTGGTGTGTATAGGGGAGAGACTGGGTGTGATGCGTATAGGATAGAGATTGGGTGTAATGTCTACACTACAAGATAGAGACTGGATGTGGTGTGCATAGGATAGAGACTGACTGGGTGTGGTGTGGATAGGATACAGCCTGGGTGTGGTGTGTATAGGGGAGAGACTGGGTGTGTGGTGTGTATAGGGGAGAGCCTGGGTGTGGTGTGTATAGGATAGAGAGCCTGGGTGTGTGTGTAGGTGTATAGGTGTGTATAGGATAGAGACTGGGTGTGGTGTGTGTATAGGATAGAGACTGGGTGTGTGTGTGTAGGATAGAGACTGGGGTGTGGTGTGTATAGGATAGAGACTGGGTGTGGTGTGTAGGATAGAGACTGGATGTGGTGTGTATATAGGATAGAGACTGGGTGTGGTGTGTTTAGGATAGAGACTGGGTGTGGTGTGTATAGGATAGAGACTGGGTGTGGTGGTATAGGTGTGGTGTGTATAGGATAGAGACTGGGTGGTGGTGTGTATAGGATAGATAGGCACTGGGGTGTGGTGTGTATAGGGAGAGACTGTGTGTGGTGTGTATAGGATAGAGACTGGATGTGGTGTGTATAGGGAGAGACTGGGTGTGTGTGTGGTGAGTATAGGATAGAGACTGGATGTGGTGTGTATAGGAGAGAGACTGGGTGTGGTGTGTATAGGATAGAGATTGGGTGTAATGTCTACACTGCAAGATAGAGACTGGGTGTGGTGTGGATAGGATAGAGCCTGGGTGTGGTGTGTGTATAGGATAGAGACTGGGTGTGGTGTGTATAGGGTAGAGACTGGGGGTGTGGTGTGTATAGGAGAGAGATTGGGTGTGGTGTGTGTTAGGGGAGAGACTGGGTGTGGTGGTGTATAGGGGAGAGACTGGGTGTGGTGTGTATAGGATAGAAGCACTGGATGTGGTGGTGTATAGGGCAGAGACTGGGGTGTGGTGTGTATAGGATAGAGACTGGGGGTGTGTGTGTATAGGGTAGAGACTGGGTGTGGTGTGTATAGGAGAGAGACTGGGTGTGGTGTGTTTAGGGAGAGACTGGGTGTGTGGTGTGTATAGGATAGAGACTGAGTGTGTGTGTGTATAGGATAGAGACTGGGTGTGGGTGTGTGTGTATAGGGGAGAGACTGGGTGTGGTGTGTATAGGATAGATAGAAGCAGTGTATAGGGGGGGGTGGGGTGGTGTGTATAGGGGAGAGACTAGGTATGTGTGTATAGGGTAGAGACTGGGTGTGTGTGTGTGTATAGGGTAGAGACTGGGTGTGTGGTGTGTATAGGAGAGAGACTGGGTGTGTTGTGTATATGGGAGACTGGATGTGGTGTGTATAGGATAGAGACTGAGTGTGTGGTGTGTATAGGGTAGAGACTGGGTGTGGTGTTTTTATGGAATAGAGACTGGGTGTGGTGTGTATAGGGTAGAGACTGGGTGTGGTGTGTTTAGGGGAGAGAGACTGGGTGTGTGTTTATGGAATAGAGACTGGGTGTGGTGTGTAAGGGGTGGGGGGGGGGGGGGGGGGGGTGGGACTGGGTGTGGTGTGTATTTGAGACAGACTGTGTGTGGTGTGTACAGGGAAGACTGGATGTGGTGTGTATAGGATAGAGACTGGGTGTGGGTGTGGTGTGTATAGGGGGAGAGACTGGGTGTGGTGTGTACAGGTACAGGATAGAGACTGGGTGTGGTGTGTATAGGGGAGAGACTGGGTGTGGTGTGTATAGGATAGACTGGGTGTGGTGTGTATAGGGGAGAGACTGGGTGTGGTGTGTATAGGATAGATTGGGTTGTGATGTGTATAGGAAAGAGACTGGGTTTGGTGTGTATAGGGGAGAGAGACTGGGGTGTGGTGAGTATAGGATAGAGACTGGGTGTGGTGTGTACAGGGGAGACTGGGTGTGTGTGTGTATAGGATAGAGATTGGTGTGGTGTGGTATGTTTAGGATAGAGACTGGGTGTGGGTGTGGTGTGGATAGGGGAGAGACTGGTGTGTGGTGTGTATAGGGTAGAGACTGGGGTGGTGTGTGGTGTGGATAGGATAGAGACTGGGTGTGGTGTATGTGTAGGATAGAGACTGGGTGTGGTGTGTATAGGATAGAGACTGGATGTGGTGTGTATAGGATAGAGACTGAGTGTGTGGTGTGTATAGGGGGAGAGTCTGGGTGTGGTGTGTATAGGGGAGAGAGACTGGGTGTGGTGTGTATAGGATAGAGATTAGGTGTGGTGTGTATAGGATAGAGATTGGGTGTCATGTCTACAAGATAGAGACTGAGTGTGTGTGTGTATAGGGAGAGAGACTGCGTGGTGTGTGTGTATAGGATAGAGAGTGAGTGTGTGTGTATAGGAGAGAGATATAGTATAGAGAGACTGGGTGTGGTGTGTATAGGATAGAGACAGGGTGTGGTGTGTATAGGATAGAGACAGGGTATGTGGTGTGTGTGTAGGATAGAGAGACAGGGTATATGGTGTGTGTAGGATAGAGACAGGGTGTGGGGAGAGAGACAGGGTGTGTGTGTGTGTATGGATAGAGACAGGGGGTATGTGTGTGTGTAGGATAGAGACAGGGTGTGGTGTGTGATAGGATAGAGAGAGGTATGGGTGTGTGTGTGATAGTATTGGATAGAGACAGGGTATGGGTGTGGTGTGTAGGATAGAGACAGGGTGTGGTGTGTGTAGGAAGAGATTGGGTGTGGTGTGTGTATAAGAAGAGAGAGACTGGGTGTGTGTGGGTGTGTATAGGAAGAGATTTTGTGTGATATGTATTGGGGAGAGAAGGATGTGTGTGTATAGGAGAGACTGGATGTGGTGTGTGATGAGACTTGTGGGTATTGGGAGACTGGATGGATGTGGTGTGTGTATAGGATAGAGACTGGGTGTGATGTGTATTGGGGAGAGACTGGATGTGGTGTGTATAGGGGAGAGACTGGATGTGGTGTGTATAGGGAAGAGGCTGGGTGTGGTGTGTATTGGGGGGAGAGACTGGGTGTGGTGTGTATAGGGAGAGAGGCTGGGTGTGGTGTGTATTGGGGAGAGACTGGATGTGGTGTGTATAGGGGAGAGACTGGATGTGGTGTGTATAGGGAAGAGGCTGGGTGTGGTGTGTGTATTGGGGAGAGGCTGGTTGTGTGATGTGTATAGGGGAGAGACTGGATGTGATGTGTATGGCGGAGAGAAGGATGTTGGAGGAGAGACTGGATATGGTGTGAATAGGGGAGAGGCTGGTGTGATGTGTATGGGGGAATAGAGTGTTGTATGTTGGAGGAGAGGCTGGGTGTGATGTGTATGGGGGAATAGAGTGTTGTATGTTGGAGGAGAGGCTGGGTGTGATGTGTATGGGGGAATAGAGTGTTGTATGTTGGAGGAGAGGCTGGGTGTGATGTGTATGGGGGAATAGAGTGTTGTATGTTTGGAGGAAAGACTGGGTGTGGTATGTAGGTGGAAAACAGGGTGAGGTGTGAAAGGGCGGGAGACTAGGTGTCATTGTATGGGTGAGAAACTGCGTCTGGTGTGCGTGGGATTGAGACCAGGTGTGTGTATCCAGGAGAGACTAGGTGTGATTTTAAAGAATAAAATCAAGACAGAACTGAGAAGGACATAATTGTTTTGAGAGACAGAAATGTTTTGGCAATCTTTTCTGTATTTACAACAAATGCAAACAAAAATGTTCTGATATGAAAAAAAATCATGATCTCAAGACAGAAAGGTACGTGTTAAAAGATCACCATCGTTTCGTTAGACAAGCTTAAATGCAGATAAAAAGGGGGTGTTTTATTGTTTGCAAGTTCTGCTGCATAAAGACATATATGATATTCACTGGCTATAGAAAGCACAGTAATGTCAAAGCTGGTTTATTATGAGACATGACCAGTGAACTAGCAGACAGACAAACAGAAAATGGGCAATACGTATGATGCTGAAAAAAAAAATTGAGTTACTCTTTTTCATCATTGTGAATTTTGTACAGCTTTACCACTATTAAATCATTCATGACAGCAAAACTCTTGCATTATTATATACTGAGTTGAAGCAAACATCACATAGTTTAAAGCTGATTGGCTGGTTGCCATGGAGAAATCTTGACATTGAGTGACAGAAGTTGTGAAGATGACCCCTGTCGAAAGAGGGAGGGGTCATGCAAAAGAGGACTGATTCCCATTGTTGTTACAGAAAGACTTCTTCATAGTTCATTTTGTGTTGAAAGCATCTCTTTGCTGTCTCTCACATTTACATACAAACTTACACGCACACTCACATGCATGCGCGCACACACACACACACACACACACACACACACACACACACACACACACACACACACACTGGCACTCGCACTCGCACACACACACACACACATACACATACACACACACACACACACACACACACACACACGCACACACACACATACACACACACAAACATGCACTCATACACACATACACACACACACACACAGAAGTGTGTGGGTATGCATACAGATACGAACCACAGTACTCACAAATCCACATAGAGGGATGCAAACATGCTGACACACATGCACTCATGCATGCACACACACTTATACAATCACATACACACACACACACACACACACACACACACACACACACACACACACACACACACACACACACACACACACACACACACACACACACACACACACACACACACACACACCACACACACACACACACACACACACACACACACACACACACACACATATACACATGCATTCACACACATACACATAAGCGTGCGTGCAAACACACGCATGCACACATGTAAGCACGTGTGAGCGCGCACGCGCACACACACTCACACACACACACACACACACAAAAGTGTGTGGGCGTGCATATGAATACAAATTACAGTACACAACATATCCACATATAGGAATGCAAACATACACACACACACGCGCGCGCTTGTGCACGCGCACACTTAAACATTCATACACACACAGAGAGACACACACACACACACACACACACACACACACACACACACACACACACACACACACACACAGATATGCATTCACACACACACACACACTCACATATGTACACATGCATTCACACACACACATACATACAAACACAGGCATGCACACACATGCACACATACACACAGGCATGCACACACACGCACACACACACAGCACACACACACACACACACACACACACACACACACACACACACACACACACACACACACACACACATGAGCCGGGTGCCAGTTTGGAAATCCAAACTGTTTTTTTAACTCGTTCTGTGGATTAGTACTGGTTTTTAAGACTGGAATTTTCACACCAGTACTTGCCACAACTGTACACTTATGCCAAGATGTATTCATTCACTTGGATGCTTCTTTGGCTCACCTTTCCCCTACCCCACCCTTCCTTTCTCCCTGCATACAGACATGCACAGACATACACACTTACATACAAGCTAGCACAGTGGAAAAGATCGTGTCCTGGCAAATTTACTTTTCAAGAGACGGAAAGACAGATTTTGAAAAAATAAAAGGGATTTTGTTGTCTAATCTTACGTCATAAGGAAAAGCAAGATCTAGATATACAACAAATTTGAGTGAAACCAAACAAGACTTTAGAGAACTCTCCCTTCCCACTCATGTCACTGCACAATCTCATTGGCGGAAAGCGAAAGAAATTCACATGGAAAACAAGGAAACAGAAGCCACTGATAAACAATACATTTGCAAAATGGTGGGTGCCCACTTCACCGCTTTCAGTTTGAGTTAAAGAACTTCAAAATTGATTCTCAGAACCGCCACACAAGTAGATCCATTTCTCATTATGTACCAGTTATTCGCCGCCCCTCTAACTAACACACATACACGCACACAAGCATGCACACATGCATGTTCACATGCACACACACACACGCATGCACCATCACGCACGCATCACACACACACACACACACACACACACACACACACGCACGCACGCACACACACACACACACACACACACACACACACACACACACACAGAGAATAATTTGTATCAATTTTGTGGAGAGAAAAAGACATACACACAAACAAATTAAAGGAAATGGTCAGAAATGATGATGTTTATGTTACAAGCCGTTTGTTATTTCATCGTATTCTGAAAATGAAGACTTAACTGCTTCATGAGAAAATTTCTGTCCGTGGTGTGATATTAATTGCAAGTTGAACAATATTGACTTCTCTGTGTGTTTAACTGCCATCTACCTGTCTTAACATCTTCAGTTCTGACTGGAATGGGTTGGGTATTGTTTCATACAGTGCAAACAGTCACTTTGAGATGGTCTCCAGATGAAATATCATTAAAGAGTTGCAGGGAAGTAGCACAGTTCACAGCACACTTCCATGTAGATGGCAATGCCGTTTTTATTTTACTGTTCAACATCTTTCAAACATGACTTTAAATTACATTAGAACGGGAAAGCTCATAGACACACAATCAAGTAGCGTACATTTTGTTGTTGTGTGTGTGTGTGTATGTGTGTGTGTGTGTGTGTGTGTGTGTGTGTGTGTGTGTGTGTGTGTGTGTGTGTGTGTGTGTGTGTGTGTGTTCATTCTTAAATGGAAAGAATGCATACTATGATTGATGTAGAAAGAATCAGTCCATCTCTAAGCTACTGATAGCACAGTGTTGGCCTGTCCTGGACACACAGTCCAGGGGAGGGGGGTTGGGGGGTCTGTGTTTCTTGTTGTTTTTTCTGTCTTGTCTTCTATGCCACTTCGGTGTCACTGCGCCTGTGTCGCTTATTCTGGCCCCCTGTCCCCAGCCACAGCCTGGCTTGTCCTGTCTCAGCCCCAGCACCAGCAATGCACAGGGAGCAGTCAATGTCAATTTGTCATGAGGCAACCCACCACATGAACGGTTGTGCTCGGTGCTCCCAGGCACTTGGTGGTGGTGTTCAGTGGTGCATATTCCTAATCCAGCTTACACGGAAACACCATCTACCATGCCTTCAGCTGACAACAGTAATTGCTTAGTTGTGGAGCCATTGTCATTGAGCTCTCTGTCCAGAGGGTACCACCATGTCTGTCCAGCGACAGTCCCCAATGATTTGCCGATACTGCTAGCCCTACAGTATCACACCAAGGACAATGATGGGAGGGTGTGTGAAACAGAGGTCACACTGAGAGCAGAGTATAGAGGGCCACAGCATTTGAGACATTTTTATTATGCTGATCAATAAGGATGAGGATGAAGACCATGATGTTGTGGATTTCCTTTCTAGTCTGCATGAAAGGGCTGTATTCTGTGCTTGCTTTTAATGATACATCCCACATCGACCGGGCCCAAGAGGTGCAGACATCTAAAGTGCTAATCATAAAATTTTGAGCAAAACTGCTCAGAGACGTATCTAATAAATGGATGAAATTCAACTTTGTGGTCCCAGTCTTCCCAGCAGAACCAACAGCAGACTCTCAGTTCTTGTTAGGGTCTGGTTTAGGCAGAAAAATCCTGCACGTAAATGGCACTGATGGGAATCAAAACCCACAACCTATCAGCCAGGACCATGATGCTGACCACTTCACCACATAGTTGTTTTCTGGTTTGTTATGCAGGTGAATTTTTATTGAGCTGGTCAACAGCTTTTCTCAGGATTTTTCCTGCTCCACCAATACCTGTTCCCCTTCTCCTATTGCAAGAATCACTTCTTACAATGAGTCAAAGAGAGTATCTCTCTTTCTGTTGTTGCATTAATATAAGTCTATGAATGCATGCATGCACGCACTCACACACACAGACAAAGAAACACACATACACACAGATAAACACATACGTACACATATGCAAATGCACACCACACACATGAACAGTTTTACGTCATTGTTATCTTAGTATTTCGATGTGTAGTCCTTGCCAGTCACCAGCACATCTACATTCAGTCCCTACATCCATGCATTGGTCAGTTTCGGTTCACTGTGTGGCTTTTGGACTGGTGTTCCTGCCTGGATTGTGCTGTGTGTGTCTTGCCCTCAGTGCATCAGTGGAAATGTCGCTGTGCAGATTGTAAACAAGACCAAACATGACCCACTGTGTGGGCTGGACCTGGTCACAAAGGTGTACCAGGGGATGGGCTGCTCTGTATACTAACCATCTCACTGGTCACGTGATATGACACTGAACATTCGTCATGTTCTCATCTCCCCAGCCCCAGGCAAAAAAAAGAGACTGATTCCATCTTCTGAAAAGACACAAGTATACGTATAATGTACAAAACTAATGCGTACACACATTCATGCATGCTCTTCCGTGTACACATGTACAGCAAAGAAGTCTCAGTTAACTTGAGGAGGAATTGCTGCATTCAGGCTAGTCTACACTGAGTGCATCACACTGATCCTGAAACCAAAGCACATTAACATAAAAAAAAAAGTGAAAGAACTTGCAGGATGCTGAACAGATGTTTGGTGTTGGCTTGAACTGAACATCCATGTCACTTCTATTTGTCTGTTTAATGGCTAATTATTTTTCCTGCAGCGTCCAGCATGTGAGTATGCATGCAAACACACAAACACACACACACACACACACACACACACACTCTCTCTCTCTCTCTCTCTCTCTCTCTCTCTCTCTCTCTCTCTCACGCACACACTCACTCACTCACACACACACACACACACACACACACACACACACACACACACACACCACACCACACCACATCACACCACACCGCACCATACCATACCACACTACACACACACCAGTCTAAAAAACAATGCAGTCCAATCGAAAAGAAGGAAAAAGTCCATACCAAGGAACATGATACAGCAGCCAGTATGCACAAGCAAACTTCAGCTGAAATACTTGAGGACATACACTTATATACTTGTACAAAAAGAGCTGAAAGTAAAGAAGGGAGAACTTGTCAAAACATAACGAAGCAGGGACTGGAAGTAAAAACACTCAGTCCACCAGCCCACAGCACAGCAGTGTTTGCATCAGACCAGTACTGACTGTTACACAGCTGTCTGCCGGTGCCAGCAGGCCCTGTGAAGACCTTCATGCCCAAGTCGGCCACTGCCGCACCCCCAAGGACCTCTTCCTCTACCACTCCAAGAAGAGCATGAGCTACGTGGGACCAGGTGAGCCAGAAGTCTTTTTGTTTTGTTCAGTCTCCGTGTTTCCTGTGGGCTTTGTCTCCTTGTTTCCTGGTGGGTTTGTTCCCGTTTTTACTGGCACTTTTGTCCATACATTTTTACTTTGTGGTGTTGTCCTTGCGTTTCCTGGTAGTTGTTTCCATGTGTTTCCTGGTAGGTTTGTCCTGTGTTTCCTGATGTTTTTGTCTCTGTGTTTCCTGGTAGTTGTTTCCATGTGTTTCCTGGTAGGTTTGTCCTGTGTTTCCTGATGTTTTTGTCTCTGTGTTTCCTGGTAGTTGTTTCCATGTGTTTCTGGTAGATTTGTCCTGTGTTTTCCCGATGTTTTTGTCTCTGTGTTTCCTGGTAGTTGTTTCCATGTGTTTTCTGGTAGGTTTGTCCTGTGTTTCCTGATGTTTTTGTCTCTGTGTTTCCTGACGAGGTTTTGTCCAGGGCTGTGTTTCCTGGTAGTTGTTTCCATGTGTTTTCTGATAGGTTTGTCCCTGTATTTCCTGATGGGTTTTGTCCCTGTGTTTCCTTTTAGTTGTGTCCATGTGTTTTCTAATGGGCTTGTCCCTACATTTCCTGGTGTGTTTGTTCTGGAGTTTCCAGGTGAGTTTGTCCTTCTGTTTCTTTTAAGTGTTGTCCCAGTGTTTCTTCATAGATTTGTTCCTTTGTTTCCTGGTGATTTTACCCCTATTTTTCCATGTTTTATCCCTGTGGCTTTCATGGTGGTTTTGTCCATACATTTCTTTTACTTGTTTTGTCCTTTTTTTGTTGGTGATTTTGTTAGTATGTTGCTCACTCGTTCAGTCCCTGTGTTTCCTGATGGTTGTGTTGCAGTGTCTTCAGGTGGTTTAGTGCCAGTTTCCTGATTTTTTTTTCTTTGTATTTATAGGTTGCTTTTTGTTTCAGGATAAATTTTGTTGTCTCACGCCTTTATTCTTATGTTAAGCACAGAAGAGATGCTTTACATTTTATGTAATAAACAAAGTAGTGTCTCCATATTTAAGATGTGGTAGTGAAATTGTGCTGTAAGGTTTGAATGGAGCACACTAAAACAGAATGGAGACACAGGAACAGAGAAACACATGCAGATAAAAACAAAACTTGATTAGTCTATATGCAGCAGTCAAATACAAACGCACAGAGGCACATGCATTCATACATGCATGTAGGCTCACAATTGCATGCACACAAACACCATGCACATTCAGATGCACACAGACACATACACATGCAGGCAGGCAAGCAGGCAGGCACACATGTACACATGTATGAACACACATAGGCACACAAAGACACAAGCACACACACACAACGGTTATATTCTCACTCACTCACAGAGGGAAAGAGAGAGAGAGAGAGGGCTTGTTGAGCCCAGTTAGTGACTGAGTGTTTGGCTAGCCTTACTCCATGGTTGCTGTGCGTGTTTGCAGTGTTCACATTTTTCACTGCACTTAACACTAAACCCTATATACATGTCTCTCATTCTTTGTCTTAAGTTGTCTACCTTTTCTCTGCATCCTTCCACTTTCCTCTGCATCTCTCTCTCTCTCTCTCTCTCTCTCTCTCTCTCTCTCTCTTGATTGTTTCATGCTTGTTGGTTTTTGTGTGCTGATATCTTTGTCATGAATTTCATTTGAGATGTATTCTCAGATTTTTATTTTTGAGGCCAGTGGCAAATATATAAGTTTACATGATGATTCTGCATCATCAGCGAGAAGAAAATTGCTCTCTCTCTCTCTCTTCTCTCTCTCTCTCTCTCTCTCTCTCTCTCTCTCTCTCTCTCTCTCTCTCTCTCTCTCTCTCTCTCTCTCTCTCTCTCTCTCTCTCTCTCTCTGGGTAGATCTACTAATATCTGTATCTCATACATCCTGTCCATGTCATGCTTGTGATTAACTTACACACATATACACACATGCAGACGTGCATGCATGCATACACAAACATGCACACACACACACACGCATGTATGTATGCACTGCATGCACACACACATGCTCGTATGCACTCATGCACATAACCACGTGGTGTGCTGTTTCTGTCTGGCAAGTGTGTTAACCGGATGGTGTGATTTTGTGTGGCTTCTCACAGCTGAACAGCAGCCAATCTATGGTAAGTCCATGCACGTTTCCCGATAGTCTGCTATAGCTGTAGCTGTAGGGCTGCATAGCTTCACTCTCAGTTCACACTCATGTAGTCAGAGAGTAGTGGAGAACAGACCTCCTTCAGCACTGACCAAGGGGGTAATAGGTGAATGTGTGTTGTTGAAAGAAAATTGTGATGAGAATGACAATAAAAATGATCATGATTAATTAGAACGACTACTACTGCTATTTTATAGTAACAGTGGATCAGTAAGTGATTTGCTGTAGTCCAGATTTCACAATGGAAAGTAATATGATAAATGTAATGATAATTAATTTTCATATTCTTTTGTTGTAGAAGAAAACTATGGTTAAAACATATACTATGTCACTGAAAAAAATTGAATGGAAAGGATAATCATAGAAGAGGCTGTGTTTACCTTGAGTTCAGATGAATAAAAGACAAATGCATGGGGTTGTTTGTGCATTGCCTTTCCCATTCTGTTATGAAAAGAGCCAGGTTCACCTTGTGCAGTGGTTTGGGGTTCCTGGCTTGGAGGATGCGGATTAGAATCCGATCAGAGCCATTTGTAGTAGTGGGATTCCCCTGCTTCACTGGCTCTCATCCTGAGCTGAATTTGCAGTGGGTTTAACTGGACAGCCTGGAAGCACACAGTCGAGTTTTGTCCACGGAATGGATGCATGTGTGAGAGTGTTGCTCAAATTTCCAGAACAAACTGCAGGTGTCTGTATCTCCTGGGCTTGGTTAATGCTGCAGTGTTGTATGACTGTAAGTGTAGAGTACAGCCCAGTCATGCTGTCTCAAACCAGAACAGAACTCACCCGCATCATCACCTCACTGATCGTCATCCATACTAATTGACATACCAGAGACAGTCTCAAATTCTGTGACCCTTCATGACCAGCTCTTATAGTAACCTCAGTTTCATTTTCTGGTCTACGCCATGCACTTGATGAGAGCGAATTGAGGTCACTGGTATTGGCAAGCTCAATTGGCAAGCTCATAGGGACTGTTGTGCGATGACGTGAAAGTGCCCTCCACTGGCTCCACAAGTTCACAGTTATTACCATCAGTAGGGGCTTAGTAGGTGGGGTCTTGCATGTATAGGATCAGAACAGGCAGCACTGAACACCACCAGTGACTTGGCAGTAGAGCACTGTCTCCCTTGGCAAGCTTCCTTGTGAAGGCTTTGCATTGCTTCCTGTGGATTACCAGTGATGGCCTGTGGCTGGGCAAGCCAGGGTATTGCTGTGGACAGGGAATCAGAATGAGCGGGGTGAGAATAACACCTCTGAAATGGCATGGAAGAGAGATGAAAAAAAAAAAAAAAAAAAACAACAACAAAAAGAAAAGAAAGATAGAAAGAAAGAAAGAAAAAGGAAAAATTTCAGGTGTAAAATATTCGTTCATGTCCTGTTCTTGCATTCATATTCATTCAGACGAATATTTATTCAACGTCTGTTTGTGTTTCTCTGCTCAGTACTATGGGGTCTCCTGATACATAGATCCACACCTGCAAATGGCAGGTCATGGAATGCTTTGCTTTGTATAGGATGAGAGGATTGATGTGTGGCTGGTATTGATTACATTCCCACATAGGCAACCACATTCTGTCTTTTGAGAAACTGAGACCAGGGTCACATACTGCAATGTAAACCAACATCATAGCAAGTGCAGTGGATGTTATTGTCAGTCTTGTTTGTGCTTGTGGATGTAGGAATATGTATAAAAATGCTTGTTTGTAGCGGGGGAGGAATACACAGACCTGTTTACATGTACATTATTAGTGCTCTGTTCACATGTTGTGTAAAACTATGACAGATGTGGTGACCATAAGGAAGAAGATGACAACAGAAAACACAGAAGAGAAGTAGATCAGTGTGGCCTCATGAATGTGAAGTCTAGTGTTTTGATCAATGAATGATAATAATGATTGTTTATGGCGCTTAATCTTATTTCATAAGCCCTAAGCGCTTACAAATACATAAAAGGTTAAAGAAAACATAAATGAAAATATTGCAATAAATAAAATGATAAATGACCGCAAACATAAGATGATAAAAGCCCTAAGCGCTTACAAATACATAAAAGGTTGAAACCAATAAGATGATAAATATTGCAATAAGTACCGTGCATCTACAAACAAGAGTGCATATTGACACACACCCATGCACACATACACACACACACACACACACACACACACACACACACACACACACACACACACACACACACACACTGTCGCACAACAATGGACACAACAGTATGCACGTGCACACACACACATGCATGCACACACATACACACACGCACGTGCGCGCGCACGCGCGGGAAGGGGAAGAAAGAACTGCTATTGATAGGTGAAGAGGGTTGTTTCAAGAGATGCCTTGAAGGAAGACAGAGAGTTTGAACTATGCAAAGATATTGGGAGTTTATTCCACGAAACTTGGGGAGTTTATTCCACGAAACTGGACCCTGAAAAGAAAAATAACGATCGCCATAGGTTTTAGTTCAAAAATGATGATTCTTGAACATGACAGGAAAAAAACAAGAGAGATGTGTTACTGAAGTGCCTGATAACAGTGCCTGATGTAACTCATCAGAGTTTGCCACTTGACACCATGCAGAAGCATGTGAACATCAGTGTGGCTGAAAGCCTGATAAAAAAAAAAAAAAAATAGCTAGGAAGAAAGAAGGAATTTCTTCTAGAGTATGCCAGTGAGACAGGCATTAAACACTTCTCTCACTTCAGGAAACTGTACTCTCACTGCAACTGCCTCCTTTTTCAGTGCAGTTTTGCCCTCTCTGGCAAATTCAGCACTGCATGCCATCCCTCAAAACTACACATATCTGGAAATAAAATGAATTCATTTTGGGTGAAAAATGCAACAAGGGTAAAAAGGACTGGTTACTTGTATGTTTGTGTGCAAATTGTGTGTGTGTGTGCATCTGAATGTATGTATACAAGTGAGTGCTTGTGCAGGCATGTCAATGTGTGTGGGAGAAAGAGAGAGGGTGTGAGAGAAGGAGGGGGGGGGGGGGAGGCAGATGAAAATTGACAGATGTTTGGTGATCTGCAGAGCTTCATGGTCCGTTTTCTCGATACGGTGGGTATGACCCTAAGTATCCCACTGTCCTCATGTGTTAACATTCCCACTTTACCTTCACCTCAGCTAACTACTGTCTCGTGTCCCCTGTAAGTGTGCTTATGGACTGGGTGTCATTGTGGACTTACTCCTGCTTCTCTTCTGCTGCACTGGTGTATTGACTTCATCTCAGGACTCTTTGGGGGATGACTGGAAACATGGCAGTACTATATTTTAGCTCTTCCTCCCCACTACACCCTCCCACCCTTCTTTTTTCTTAATGCTAATTTTCACAATTTATCCACCTGAGCATAATCCTAAGATCTGTGGCATCTCAGTACATTTATCTACCATACAATGTATAGGAATTTATTTCACTTGATAACTAATTCACCTGTCCTCTATGTCAGTTCTTTGCATGTGTGTATTGGAGCGTTCTTTGGCTTCATATGAAGCGAAACAATCTTGGAACAGTCTCAGTCTAGGTCTGTCATCTTTACATCAATCTCTGCGCAGTTTTCTGAAAGCAGGCACAGAGGGTCAAGCTTTAGATAACCCAGGAAGTCAACAGAGCTAGATCTCGGTGCTTCCATGATGAATGTTTCATATAGAAATTCAACACTGATCTGGAAAAAAAAATATGTAAGTCAAATATCAAAAACAGGTGATCACAATTTTAAAAACTGTTTGTACACAGAACTTTTGTCACTGTGCACTGATGGATGAAGTCAAAAAATGGCTGAATGATGAAAATCAGCATTAAAAAAAAAAAAAAAAGAAAAAAAAAGGAGTATTTAAACTACAGTATGGGTAGAATCACTAGATATGACAACAGTGTTCATGGAAATGGAAGAGAGTTTATGTGCTCTTTACTTTGGTGAGCTATCACTACATTATTTTTTCTTTGAAAAACCCAGTAAGATGAGGTTGCATGTGCATAATAGGTTTTGTTAACACAGGAAATAAACCCACATTAACGAAACATTTTGTCCCTGGTAAAATTGTGTTGGAGAATCTGTGCTGATACATGAACCAGTACACACCGTACTGTCAGGTGAACCAGTAATTGTACAAAGAACAAGCATGACAGTAGTGACATAGTGGGATGCGCAGTAGTTACTCTGTGACAGCCTGTCTCAAGTGTACAACACAGTGCAAGGCAATGCTACAAGTAGTGAGTCTGTGTGTGCATGTCTTGCTGTAGCAGCTTGGTGACATGTTCTCGTTACTGTTGGCTGTGTAAGGTATGACCAGGGCTGGGTGTGTTTCCTTACTGTCATGTGAGGGGTTGTGTAAACACCTGTCTGTCGTGGATGTTTTCTTCCTTTTTGCTGTAAGGCTGTGCATGAATGTATCATCCTCCTGGCAACGGTGATCGGTGTAGGACACTAATCGACAACAGTGTATGCTGATCCCTTCTCTCTCCTGTCTTTCCTGTGTGCTTGAACAGTGGTGATGTTTTCCTCATGGCTGTTTAGCTTTAAAGCAGCTACTGTATACCCCTCCACCCTCCTCTTTCTTTACCCCCACCATCCACTTTCCCTACCCACCATGTTTCCCTGTTTCTGTGTATGAAATGTGAGAAAATTCCCTGCTTGCCAGAGTGAGAAATCCAACAATAGCTGTACAGTCTCCCAGTTTCCAGTTGTGTCAGACATGGAGTGATACCCCTTGTTTGTCAGTGACTGTGGTAAAGCAGTCAATACATGTTGCATTTTTACCTCATTTCTAGTACATGTATGTGTATGAAATATGGAAATACTCTCAGCTGATCTGTGGCAGTGGTAAGTTTGTTACTGTACACCCAAGGAAGCTTATTTTACAGAAAACTGCTTGCCAGTGCCAGTGATGAAGCAGTCGCAGTATAGCCCTTTTATGGGTAGTGGGTGGTGGAAAGGAAAGAGGGAGGGAGAGATGAGGAGGGAGTAGTGTGCAAGGTTTTGCATGCTTTAACGATCCTTTACCTCTTCAGCTGTTGGCAGCAACACGTGCTAGTGTCTTGTTCAGCTATGTCAAGTATGCTTTTTCTCTGCTGGGGGCTGGCGTTTCTCTCTGATATTTTTTTTAGTTTTCAATGATGGTGGTGGTGGTAATAATGTGTGTGTGTGTGTGTGTGTGTGTGTGTGTGTGTGTGTGTGTGTGTGTGTGTGTGCGCGCTGATGAAACTTGCATCAGGGGAAGGATATTTTAGAGGGCATTCTTTCTGATGATGGTTTGAGTGTTCAGCAGTGGAGATACTTTTGTTTTATTTTGAACCACTCGTTGGATCAGATTTCCATGATTTGAAAGCCCTGTCTATCCTCCCAGCAGTAAGTTGGTACCTGATTCAGTTGAGGGAAGGTTAAAGCAGAGGAAAGAGTGGAATACATTCTGCCTTCCATAATAAAGGGCCTTAGCCACAGTGGATCTCTGCCGCTACGGTCATTTGGCTATGGGAATATGACCTTAAAGTTAACATTTTTGTTAAATTATCAGGTGGGGATTTTTTAAAACTGAATTTGACCAGGGACAAATCCCTTTTTGTGGCAAGGCCATTTACATTCACAAAGTGTATGCCGCATTTAGGACCTCAGACACCACTGAATGTTTGTAAAGAAGGAAGAAACACTATTCCTGAGCCTTGAGCCACAGACTGGCTTCACAGATGAATGGATTCTCCGCTGGACCAAGACTCCATTCAGGCTAAATAGTATAATATGAAAGCTGGAAAAAATGAGCAGAAAGACTCAGGAGAACAGGCTCACTTTATGTCACTGTTGATCTATACTAAAAGTCAAATCATTGTGTGAAGTGCACAGTACACCGCTTTATTGTTGTCACTATACATTCCACTGTTTTCTTGTTGTTTTTCTCTGTATTTAACATATCTAAAATTCAAAGATATTGGTATTTCTGATCAGTCATTGTTTGCTGATTTTAGAACAAGTGATAATAATAGTATTAAAAAGGTTTTAAGTTCTATGTATGCTGACACAAAAGAAATGTGCATAAATGTTTTTTTATATGCATTCAGGGTATAAACATATTTAGAATTCCTGATAAGTTGTGTACATATACATATGTGAGGATGTATGTTTCTTGAATAAGACAGTTTTGCACTACATGAAAGAAGTGTACAGGTTCATTCACATGGTAATACTACCTGTACTTGTATGGTAGCAACCATGCAACTGTGTAAGACTCTTGAAGCAATACATGCAGACATTTCTAGGGCAGATTAGACTGATTACTGAGCAGTTCAGAGTTGGTGGGGCTGCTGGGCTGTTGCACAATCACTGAAGAGGAGGGTGGATGTTTGGGTGGTGTTGTGGAAGGGGTGGTGGTGTTATGACAGTGCCTGATGTGACATACATGTTACTGAAATGCCTGACAACAGTGCCTGATGTGACAGACATGTTACTGAAATGCCTGACAACAGTGCCTGATGTGACAGACGTGTTACTGAAGAGCCTGATATGACAGACGTGTTACTGAAGTGCCTGACAACAGTGCCTGATGTGACAGACATGTTACTGAAGTGCCTGACAACAGAGCCTGATGTGACAGACGTGTTACTGAAATGCCTGACAACAGAGCCTGATGTGACAGACGTGTTACTGAAGTGCCTGACAACAGTGCCTGATGTGACAGACATGTTACTGAAATGCCTGACAACAGAGCCTGATGTTACAGACATGTTACTGAAGTGCCTGACAACAGTGCCTGATGTGACAGACATGTTACTGAAGTGCCTGATGTTACAGATGTGTTACTGAAATGCCTGACAACAGTGCCTGTTGTTACAGATGTGTTATTGAAGTGCCTGATGTTACAGACGTGTTACTGAAGTGCCTGACAACAGTGCCTGATGTTACAGATGTGTTGCTGAAATGCCTGGACATGGACTGGGAGCTTCACAGGCCCTTCCTGCAGAAGTCTGAGACGCTGTCCAAGCTGCTGAGAGAGGTGGATGACCCCTCCATGCAGAACTACTACCGCAGTCCTGCCGCCCAGACCTTGGATAACTATGTGTCCCACAGCAAATTCTACAGGTAAAGACATACGGAAATGGGTGAAGGTGGGGTGGGTGGAGGTATGGGAGGGGTGCTGGAGGTAAGATGAAGGGGTGGGGTGCTGCATCAACTTTTTCGGCATGACCTGTCTCCTTTTGAAAGTGTCATGGGGCATGCTCGGTGTTTTCGTATTCACATAACCCTCAAAATGCTGACATGGGTTACAGGAGATTTGATTAAAGTATCTGATCCGCTGCATGCCTGTACACACAGAGGGGATTCGTTCATTGCCAGTAATAAGACTAAAAGACTGACAGCTTGACAGGAACAGATAATGAATACACCCATAATGTCACGGTCTGCCAGTTGAGAGCTGTCAGGCTCCATTATCTGCTCATGGTGAATCCCACCCCTGCACTTTTAACCCCTCGACAATTTTACAAATCATTTACAATTAATACTTCAATTCTTTCGATGCGTTTAACCAACAGCCTGCTTGTCTTATATGTCTCATATGCAGCACAAATTGAAAGATATATTCTGACTTTTTAATTGCTGCTTCACCTGTCAGAGTGATCTCACAGGACAATACATCCAGTTTATGACTGTCCTTAATAGTCCAATGGTTTCCCATGGAACGTTGCGTTCTGTGTGTGGTGTGTGTCCAGCAATGACTACAAGGAGACCAGCAAGCCTGTTAATGCAGGGAAGGGGGAAGGAGGAGGAGGAAGGTCTGAAAGCACTGGATCACCCCGCCCATATATATCGGAGAAACGCACAGGCAGCATGTCTGTCCTGCGTCTGGAGGTCAAGGAACCTCTCATCACCAAGCGAGGTCAGTGTGAAGCTGGAGGTTGATAGATAATGACAGAGTGAGTTGCAGTGATATTAGCAGTGTGGTGGAAGGTCATCTGGTGATGGGTTCATCTCCAGGACATTCTCCATCGACATGCTTCCGTGGCCATGGGTCTGTCCTTCTCCTGCAATGATGATACATGCTGAAGTGGAATGGTGGCTTAGTGTTTACCTTGGATGTCAGATGTTTGGTCTGTGGTTCATGTCTCAGAGTGAACAGGATGTTAGCCTTACCTTCCCTTCTTCTTGTGACCAACATCAGTGCTCCAAGTGCCAGTCTTTCAGACTGCACACACGCAAAAATCAACAACAACAACAAGATGCTGTGGTGCTTTATTCCATTAATACATGTGAAAAAAAATAACAGCATCAAGGAGGTTGTCTCCTACAAAATTCTGTGGAAATATTTTTTTTTTTTTTTTTTTTCTGAAAAAAAAAGGAAAAAAACTGTGGTGCTGTTCTAAAGCCACATGCTGTCCCTTGAATCAGTACCTCTGGTTCCACTTAGAAGTATTGGAAATTATAGAAAGTTGAACAGTACCAAATCAGAACAGCACACTTCACGGCCTGCCCGACAGGTGGATGGAAAGTACACTGTGGCTGACATTTATGGGGGTTGTCGGCAATGGCATCCACATGGCACCATCTGATTTGTCTACAGTGACAGCGGGCTGTGTAGTTTTTTTTTTCCGATTTATTCAGATTTTATCCTTTGTTTGAAAGGTAGCCAGGTGTCGCCATTGGAGTGGGAGTCTATTTTGTTCACATCACTCCTTCACATGAAGGGTTGGATGACTTAGGCCAAGCACGAACCTGTTTGTTTCATTGTTTGTGTGTGTGTGTGTGTGTGTGTGTGTGTGTGTGTGTGTGTGTGTGTGTGTGTGTGTGTGTGTGACATGACCTTCTAGTGGGTGTGGTGACAGTCCTAACAGGGCACTGTGTGGGTGGCTGAGCTGTTGAAGCTGAAACCGAGATCACAGGGGAAATGAAATACCCAGTTAAGGTGGCTTTACTTTGACATAGACCTGAGTACTTAGACAGTGCTTTTTCTTTCACTTTGTTGCTGTATGTCTTAGCCAGCTGTCGAAGGCCCTACATCTTAATGAAAAGAAATGTAATGTGCTGTTGCCATTACTCATGTTGTGTGAATAGGGACCTCCCTGAAATTTTTAGGAAGATGAGATCTGTCTTCTTCAAGCTCAAAAATGTTACTTTCAGGTATGAAAATCCGGTCGTTTTGTTTCATTACAAAAATGGATTTTGTGTGTATCCATGTTTTTTTTCCCCAGATCTGTTTGGATTATCTGTCACAAGACCAGGTAATGGTCTTGATTAATGGCATAATGATATGATTCAGAAGGCAGACTTGTAAAGTTTCTTTGGTTTTAATTGCAGTCAAGGCAGGGGAGGTCATTAATTTTGAATAGTTTAATGTGTGGTACCAATTTCATTCTCTCTGTTTTTATTTTTTTGTTTGAAAACAAAATATTCAGCAAATGAAACAGATAGAGTAGGAGGATGAATGTGTATTATGATGCTGCTGACCTGAGCATCTCTTTGTTGTGCATAGCCATGGCAATAGCGCTAGGCAACCTGTACCATGATGACTTGGATGTTGATCTAAATGAGGTTGCCGGGGTCCTGGCGGCGCTTATGTGCTGGGCTTCAAGCAGCTCGTTGAGGGGTATGTCCTTCTCCTTTGTTTCTGTCTCTCTGTCCATAATGCCAGCATTTGTCTCAGGTGTGTCTGTCTGTCCTTTATATGTCATTTTGAACTAGGTTTATCAATCTGTTTAGTTGTCCAAAATATGTTAGTCTGTTTATCCAAGATATGTTAGTCCGTGAGTCCGAGACATGTTTGTATGTTTCTCTGCCCAAAGTGTGTAAATCTCTCTATCCCAGATGTTTCAGTTTTTTTCATCAATCCTAGACATGGCATTGGCAGTCTGTCCATCTGTCTAAGTTCGTGTTATTTTGTCAGTCTGTGTGTCTTTCTAGATATGTCAGTCTGTGCATTCGTCCTTTCAATCAGTCTGTTGTCTGTTATGTCTGTACTCAAAAGCAGTGTTTTGTTTTTTTCTGTCCTGGGTATATAAGTCTGTTTATCTGCACTGGATATGTCAGCACATCGTTTTTCATGGCTGTCCATCTGTTTGCCCTGTGTGTATTAACAGCCTGTCCTATTTCCAGTCTGGTGTCTGTCTATGTCAATCTGTTTGTACTGTGTATATCATTCTGTTTGTCTGTCCAATGTTCTTTTTTTTTTTTTTTTTTTGCCATGTGTATGATGTAAGTCCTCATGTCTGTCCTATAATGATTATCCGTAATATACATGTCAGTCAGTTTTTCTGCCCAGTGTATTTCAGTTCCTTTGTCCCTCGATCTCCTTCTGTCTGCCCCATGTATGCCAGTCTCATCATCTAATCTGTCAAACTGTTTGTCCTATTGATGCAGACATCTCTCTCTCTCTTTTTTTTCTTCTCTCCCCTGTCCTCTCTTTTTTCACTTCATGTATACAAAAGTACTTATGCACCTATGCCTCTCTCTCTCTCTCTCTCTCTCTCTCTCTCTCTCTCTCTCTCTCTCTCTCTCTCTCTCCCTCCTCCTCCTCCTCCTCCTCCTCCTCCCTCTCTCCTCCTCCTCCCTCCCCTGTCTCCCTCTTTCTCTCTCTCTCTCTCTTCCCCCCGCCTCATCCTTTCTCTCTCTCTCCCTCTTCATCTGTCTGCCTGTTTTAGTCTGTTTTTCTCTCTGACATGCTAACATATTTGATAGCTGACAGCAGTGACTGTTGAAGTGTTGTGGTGTTAACAGGTGTGCTCAGATCATGTTGAAGTCCATCAGTTACCGCACAGTGTGTCGCTACCACCTGGCTGCTTCCAAGGTAATGATGTGTGTGTGTGTGTGTGTGTGTGTGTGTGTGTGTGTGTGTGTGTGTGTGTGTGTGTGTGTGTGTGTGTATATGTTTGTGTGTGTGTGTGTGTGTGTGTGTGTGTGTGTGTGTGTGTGTGCGTGTGTGTGTGTGAAACTGAGAGACAGACAATTCTGATTATATGTATGTAAGAAAAGTGTTCTATATCTAAGTTAGTGTGTGTGGTATGTATGTGTTGTGTGTGTTTCAAAGGTATCAGTATTGTGTGTGTGTATGTATATTTGTGTATGAGAGTACAAACTATCTTTAAATCTGACAACAAGCTGATCTCAGTCAGTGTATGCATGAAACTGAGAGATGGAAAACCAGTCACAAGAAAATGCATCCACTCAGTGCATTTTCATTTCCCTTGAATTGCTTCTCCATCCCCTTCACACTTGCTCAGTCTTTCTGGTACCTGTGTGTCTTTCTGTGTCCACTGTGGCAAAAACCTGGGTCTGTTTTCAGTATCAGCAGGAACATGTCATCCTGGCCTGTGAACGCTGGCTGGAGTTGAACCTATACCTAAGGTAAGGTATCTGTTGACTGCACCTGTTATATGCTGCTTGTTCTCATCCCTGAGGTAAATCAGTGTGTGTCTCCCCCCCCCCACACACCCCCGCTACCCCACAGTTGTAGGACCGTGTGACAGCAGTAGCATTGTGTTTTTTGTTCATTTGTGTCCGTCTGTCTGTCTGCTAGGTAACTTGAAATGGTTGGGTAGATCTTTGTCTAATTTTACAGAATTCTGTCTAGGCTCAGTGTATGCAAGCGGAGTGTTTGGTATCTGTGAGTCTGAAAGCGGATTAAATGCTAAAGAAAACACTATGTAAAGTTCAGCAAAATGCTATAGGCTTATGTAAGACGAGCGTTGCTAAGCAACATTTTACGTGAAAGTAAGCACGCAGCACAGTGTCCCCTACAATTTCTATCTGACATTGTGGTGAGAAATAGGTTTTGAATCTTTTTCACACGTGCTGTCGGTTTTTTGATGTACACAAGTTGATGAAAAATGCTGTTTTGGATATGGCATCATTAGCCTACATGCACAGGGCTGCTGTAACCATGTGTCTATGACTAATTGACAGCTTACAGGAACTGAACAGGGCTGTTTCAAAATTTTTAAGTGGAAAACATTTCATGTTATGCCAATGTCACCTTGCCTGCAACCCACAATGTAAGAGGCCCAGTTGAACAGGCATTTGGCAAAGGACAGACAGTTGAATCTCACTGACAGCTGAGCACAGTTAGGCACGGTATGATGTAGTGCGACTGTTTGAGCTGGGGTGTTTCATTATGTGACATGCCTTTGTGATAAGCCTTGCTTTAAGTTGTTTGTGTCTCTGTGGAATGGAGACTCCCTTTCTGAAAACATTGTTCTGTGACATAGCAAGCACTGGCCACAGTGTTTATGTCCCATTTTAGTTGTTATTGGCTAATTCTTTTCTTTATTTTTTTTTTTTGAATCTGCTGGTTTTTCTGTGCTATGAAAGAGGTGCTGTGGGAGGTGGACTGTTTACCAGCCAGGGGGTTTGTGTTGCAGCTGTCCATGCAGATCCAGCTAAGGGAGATAAGCTTGGAGCTGCTGCAGAAGATCCTGAAGTCCTGCAAGTAAGACCACCCTGTTCCAGCTTCTGGGTGAAAAAGTGACAGAAGTGTGTGCTTGGGGGGTGGGAGAGTCAGGGAATGGGCTTTTTTCACTGTCGTGGGGTAAGACCATGCCTGTGCTGTGTGTCAGAAAATGAAGCTGTTCTCTTGCATAACCCACAGATCAGGTCAAAGTGTTCTGCATATTTAGCTGTCAACAAGGGAAGGACTGAGTTTGGCTTTTGAAGTCACTGACACCATGTATTATGATGTTATGCGTAATGAGAATGGGTGTATTGATGGAAATAGGCAACTCTTGTAAGTCTCTGTTACGTGATCAGGTGTTAGATGTTAAAGTGCTAGAGCCTGATGGACATAAGGACAGCGTACTGTTTGAAGCTTATTGTATTGGGGCATAGTATGGTTGAAGGCAGAGCCTGCCCCTGTCCTTCCACCACTTTAACTCTCTTCAGTTCTTTCCCTTGAATTTTGATCACCGGTCATGGACCATTTTCTTCCTGGAATTATGGTATTTAAAACAACATTTTTTGTTATCTGAAGCAATGTATTGCCTAAAAAAAAACACGAAATAGACACATTCATCATAAAAAAAATATTATTGTTTTAGAAATAATGCACAGAATGTTGCAAAAACACATGAAAAATTCATGCAAAATGCAAAAAATCTCAAAAACTGGTGAGAGTTAATTTTCTCTGAACTGAAGCAGATACCAGTATAATACTGATCAGACAGAGAGGGTTTTCAAACCTGAAAATCTGACCCCTGGATCCCAGTGAATTCGCAGCCACTGGCTCCGCACTCAGATCAGCTAAGCATTTGACTATGGGCCCCTCAGCTGGCTTGTGTAATAAAGAATACATGTCACAAGTTCCTTTCCCACATTTTTCAAAGATTGCAGGATGCATCTATTTGTTTTTGCCCCCTTTTTTTTTATCCATTTCTCATGACCCATAGGTCCTAGCCTTTATCAGCAATTTATGTAGTGTCCTGATATCATAGACTGTGCTTCAGTGCATGCTTGTGTGAGTTTGTGTCTTCACACATGTATATGTGCGTGTGCATGTGTGTGTGCATGCATGTTTGTGTGCATGCGTGCATGGATGCGTCTGCTGCTTAAAGGGAGAGAATGCATGCAGGCTTATGTAATCAATTTCCATGTTGGTCATTATGATGTTTGTGTTTCAGGCTGTTTGTGTACAATGAGTACAGCGTGTTCCGCACTCTGGCTTACTGGCTGTTCCTGCAGATGAATCCCGACATACAGCTGATGCCATCACACACCACTGTCCTCTCTTTCTTCAACAGGTCAGCCCCCCCCACCCCCCCCCACCTCTGCCCCACCCTGTATTCTCCTTTCCATCTTCCTGTTCTGGTCAGTCTCCCCCTCTTAACCCCCTTTCCCTCTCTTCCACCATTTGCCCTTCAGTGGCGCAGTCCTCCACCCCCATCCCTCACTCCCTTCCCAATCCCATGTTTCCCTTCCCCACCACCTCCTTCTCTCCCCCTGACAGTCTGATACCTACTACCTTTTCACTGTCTTCTTCTCTCTTCCATCATTCTGTTAAAAGACCAGTGTCTCTCCCTTTGGCTCCCGTCCCCCTCCCTTTTTTCCCTCCCCTACCCTCTTTTCCATCATTTCTATCTTTTAACAGGCCAATGACCCCTTCCCTCTGCTTCCCCTCTCCCCCCTGATGCCTTCTGATCAGTTTTAAAATCATCCTGTCCTTCAGCAGCTCAGTCCATCCCTGTCTTGTTCACTGCCTGCTAAACCATTGTCCTCTTCTTCAGTGGCTCATCACCCATCCTTCCTGTTCATGTCTCATTTGTTTTTGTTTTATTTTTCCTTCTCCTCCATCACAGCAATCCTGCGTGAGGATTCATGTAGAGCTGATAATAGATTTGGTGTGTGATAAACTTCCGCAGAAAAAGTTTTGACTAAACCCACAGCGTTGCTGTCTGTTCATTGCAAGTTGTTAGGGTCTACATCCTTTTTCAGCTCAGCATGAACTCAGCCTTTCTTCAAATCAGTCTCCTTTCCCATTGTATCCTCTCTTCCACCCTTCAGCCTACAGATCTCCATGACTTCAATGATTTATGGTGAAACCGGAATCTATCCTTTACCTGTACTGATTAAAGTGAGAATGATAAGGTTCTGGGCTAACTTAGTTGTTCCTGATTCTAAGAAGTATTCAAACAAAGTATATAATATCTTACATGAACTATATACAAAAGGAGTTTTCGTTTCACCATGGCTTAGTTATGTTAAAAGCATTTTATTTGAAACTGGTTTTGATTGTGTTTGGGAATCTCATTCATTCACAAACAGAAGTAACTTATGTAAGTGTGTTAAACAGGAGTTGCAAAATAATTATGCTCGTGATTGGCGCAGTTCTCTTGAAAGCAGCAACAAGTGTGTATTCTATAAAAGTGTAAAGACTGTCTTTGGAAAAGGACATTATATTTCTACCTTATCAGATATTTATGTTATATCTTTATTTAAATTTAGATGTAGTAACCATAAATTGCAAATTGAAATTGGAAGACACCATAATGTTCCAAGAGAATTGCGTATTTGTTGTAACTGTGAAAAGGGTGAAATTGGAGATGAATTTCATTGCATCATGGAACGTCCAAAATATAATGAACTTCGTGAAAAATTCATCCCTAAAAAATATCTAAAACCTAAGTCTGTTTTCAACTTTTGTAATTTATTTCAAAAAGGAAGACGCATTTGTTTGAATATTAGTAAGTTTCTAAAAAAATGGGAAGATTGTTTAATGAGATCATTACAATTCACCAGAATTCAGCATTTCACAACTATGTTCACACATTGTTCTGAGTGAGTTTCGTATTTCTCTTTTGTTACATTTGTATCTTCCATGCCCCAACAGGGGTCAAAGGATTAAATTTGAATTGAATTGTGTGAAAGAGAGAATATTGCTTCAGTGCCAGTTTTACAGTGATGATGATGATGTGTGTGTGTACATGTGGATTTTTCTTTCAAAGTGATATTCTTTTTAAAAGATGCAGAGACCACTGTGATATATATACCTAATGGGTATTGATCTTGTAACATTTCAAGAATGAACTTAAGCAAAGTCTCCAAGACAAAAAAAAAACTATATATCAGTACATATGTTGCTCAAAGTATTTAGCAGCTGTTATGTTCCTGAGATGAAGGCAGAAAATAATTATCTCATTTCTTTTGCAATGAAACTGTTTTAGTGTCTGTAATTTCTGGTGCTCAATCTCCTATTAATGTTATGTATAAGAGCCAATTTCTTTCAAAATTAGTTATTTTTAGTGTTAATCTCCTATTAATTTTACATACAATTGCTAATGTCTTTCAAAATCAAGTTATGACGATGTCATCTAAGGTCATTTTGACATTAATGGAGATACAATTATTAATTTGCAGTCTTCCCAAGGCCACGTCTTTCCTGGAGTCAGATGAAGGTCGTATCTACCTCGCCCTGTTCCAGTCAGTGCGACTTCATGGCATCACTGATAGTCAGTGCTCTTTTATTTCTACTCCCTTTTCTTCTCTCTCACTTCATTTTCAACACAGCCACATGGTCTGCTCTGTCTTTACCTTTTCTTTTGTGTCATCTAGTCATAGTCGTGTCTGTGGATGGAAGAACAATCAAGTGTCTCATTGTGAACTGTCAAAGTTGTTTATTAATCTGCAAGATCATATCCAGCAGAAAAAAAAAAAAAAATGGATAAAGTGACTTTTTGCTGAAAGTCAGCAGACTGGTTGGGATTGAGGTATGAAAGAGATAAATGCTGGTAATTTTTTTTTTTCAAAGATTTTGACAACATCAAGTTTATTGGGGTTTTTAGAGCAGGGGTGCTGTCTTCTGATCCCCCCCCCCATGAGAGATCAGGGTAAAACAGCATATGAACTGCTGATCAGTTTGTTCCGGCCAGCAGTTGGCATTGACATCAAGACTGGCAAAGGCAGTTCTGGTTTTTTGACTGCCCTCAAATGACAGACTTCAATCACGCTCATTACAGCAGATTGTTTCAAGTGTTCATCACTGGCTGTTTTATTGATATCATGACTGTCATGTTTCATTTTGTTTGTAGTGACCAGTGTCAGTAATAAGAACTTATTTGTATATTTTGTTGAAAGGGTATTTATAGTAACTCTGATCTTACGACATTTGTATATTTCACTTGATTCTATGGGTATGCTTGACTTATTTCATACATTACTTCAATTCTTACTTCAAGTTTTTGAGGTTTTTTGGGTTTTTTTTTTTTCACTTTTGGAGCAATAATCATGCAAAAATATTAGAATTTTTCCTTTTTTTTTTTCATGGTCAATGTGTTTGTTTAGGTTTTGTTTTAGTAAACTAATACATTGATAACAAACGATATGATTTTAAATGTGCTAATTTCGACTCACAAAAAAAAAAAAAAAAAAAATTATCACCAGTGATCAAAAGTCAAAGGAAAGAAATGCAGGAAAAATTAAAGCTGCCTTCTTTCTGTGTTCGCATCATTTACAGAACTGCTTACCCATACACTTTCACCATATTTTGTAGAAGTGTTTTAGGGAAAATATGTGTATGATGAACTTATGAAAATTTATTTTTAAAAACAAAACAAAGCAAACAAACAAAAAACAGCAAAAAAAAAAACAGTCTAAATGAAATAAATCAAGAGGCTATATTTCTTGAGTGGTAACTGCACTTGCAAAGTTTAACCATGGTGGTATCTCAGTATGCTTTGACCAAAGAGCAACGACGCTTGCTAACTTTGACACACAAAATCCGTCTAGCTCTGTCTACTTTCTCAACAATCTGCCAGTACTTAGGAACGATAGTGTTGCTATAGGCCCTGAAATGAAATGGTGAGGGCATGAATTTGTGCCAGAGTATTCAGATGAATCAGGTTTGAAAGGAATTTGTGTTTGAAGAACTTATTCTTATTGTGGTTGATACAAAATTAGACATTCTTCTGCTGTAAGCTGCATGATAGCAAATGAAGAGGAAACTCGCCCACCCACCCACTCTACCCCCACACCCTACCCCCACTCTCAATTTTTACAAAAATTTTGAGAAGGAGGAGCTCACACGCATTCACAGAAACACTGTTATGAAAATTTGGAAGACTTTACACATCCCTTGTAGAAAAAACACTCATTTTTGTAAACAAAAAAAAAGTACTCTAACAGCAAGTTTAGGATAAACAGATTTGTGTAATAAAATGGATTTTTGATATCCATTATTGTTGGAATGTATATAACGATGTGTGCACTGAGGCATGTCTGGTGTTCTGATGTAGGTATGAAGTGTGTCAGGTGCCTGTGTGGTCTCATGTGTCGATGTATGTCCACAGCCTGCAACATTCAGGACATGCAGCAGATGAACATCCTGCCTCAAGCTTGGCTCATCACACTCCTGTCACAGCACTACCACTCCGTGAGTTATCCCTCTGTCTTCTCCCTCACTCTGGTAACATTACCCCACAGCAAGTTATTGTCTCTCCCTCCCTCATCTCCATCCAGTGCTCTCTGTATGAGTTGCCTCTCTATGAGTTACCCCTTCCTCCCTCATCTCTCTCCTGTCTGCACAGTACCACTCTGTGACTTACCCCCCCTCCCTCCCTCATCTCTCTCCTGTCTGCACAGTACCACTCTGTGACTTACCCCTCCCTCCCTCATCTCTCTCCTCCTGTCTGCACAGTACCACTCTGTGACTTACCCTCCCCCCTCTCCTCCTCTCTCCTCTCCCTGAACAGTACCACTCTGTGACTTACCCCTCCCTCCCTCATCTCTCTCTCCTGTCTGCACAGTACCACTCTGTGACTTACCCCTCCCTCCCTCATCTCTCTCTCCTGCCTGAACAGTACCACTCTGTGACTTACCCCTCCCTCCCTCATCTCTCTCTCCTGCCTGAACAGTACCACTCTGTGACTTACCCCTCCCTCCCTCATCTCTCTCCTGCCTGAACAGTACCACACTCTGTGACTTACCCCTCCCTCCCTCATCTCTCTCCTGCCTGAACAGTACCACTCTGTGACTTACCCCTCCCTCATCTCTCTCCTGCCTGAACAGTGCCACTGTGTGACTTACCCCTCCCTCCCTCATCTCTCTCCTGCCTGAACAGTACCACTCTGTGAGTCACTTCTTCCTCCCTCATCTCTCTCCTGCCTGAACAGTACCACTCTGTGACTTACCCCTCCTCTCATCTCTCTCCTGCCTGAACAGTACCACTCTGTGAGTTACCCCTTCCTCCCTCGCCTTACTTCTGTCACAATATCGCCATGCTGTGAGTTAATTTTGCTGCCTTCTTTTCACCTCCTTTGTATCACAGCACTACTTCTCTGTGGGTTATCCCTTCCTGCCTCATCCCTTTCCTGTCACCACACACTAGCATGCTATGAGTTATGCCTCCCTCCCTATCTCCTTGTCACAATGCTACCACATTGCAAGTTAATTCCCCCGCCCTTGCCCCCTCTCCAGCATTGTCACTACGCTGTTGGTTATCCCTCCTTCCTCCTTCGTTTCTTCCTGGCTCAATAATGCCATAATTTAAGTGATGATAATTATTCTCTTTCAAGCAGATGGAAGTGGAGTACTTTGACTTTTCAGTCATTTTTGGCTGCTCACTTAGTCGCTGACAGTTTTCATAACTCTTTGATTGTAGTGATTGTTCAGATTTTGCTGTGAGTGGAAGTGAACAGTAGCATTGGAACTTCACAGAGTAACTTTTTAATCCAGCCTTATGTCATTGTCAAGACAGCTGTTAAAAATGATTCATGTGAGAGCATATTATTGTTGTCTTGTCAGCTTTCTCACATTCCCACAACATTTGTTCCAAGACTTTACACACTGTATGAGAATGTGGTTTACTTACTTCAAGCCAATTCCACTGTAACCTGTGTGCCTTCATTTCTGCATTCAGCTGCAGGGAGGTGGGGACATGAGCTCAGTGCGTGAATTCCACTCCTCCGCTATTCGCCAGGGCTTCATTGTGGATGATGTGAGTTAGTCAAGGACTTTCTGTTTCTGTTGTTGTTGTTTGTGTTTGTTTATTTGTAATGATTTAGGTATGGGAGGGTGATGACTTTGGAAAGGCAAGAAGAGGGTGTGTGTGCCTAATCTGAAATCAATGTTTTTTTGTACATACTGTACTTACAAATTGCATGGTGGTTTAATTGTTAACTGAAATACAAAACCTAACAGACCTGAAGAAGCAAGGTATACCAAATTGTAAGGGCTGGGTCTTTATGTACAGACAGCTGTTATTTTGTGTCTCAGAAAGTTTTCTGAACCATTCTTTAGGACATAAAGTCATATGAATAATTTCTCATGACACGTCAGGCCATGACTTAATTCTATTTTTGCAGGTGTGAGTTAAGGCATTCTTTTGTTCTCTGTTAAACTTTCTCCATCATATACTGACCGCCAGCCTAATTTTTAACCTCTAAAACCTTTCAAAAAGACATGTTTATAATGATGTATATCAAATGCAATTTTTTTTTTTTAGCCTTTTACACCTTTATAAACACTTATTTGAAATGATTACCAAGGACTCCATGTGTGCATGTGCAAATTATGCTGATCAATGATCCTAAAACTTTCAAATGACTGATAATCACCAGTTAATTGTAAAAATCTGAAACTTTGTCTTGAGATATGAGTACACTTTACAGGGCATTATTTACAACCAGGAAATCAGACACAAGTATCTTTTTGTGATGATAGTTCACATTTTTGACATAAGTCTGCTTGATGCATGGGATATGCTCAGAATTGATAACAACAAAGAATCATCATGTTTTACACTTTTGTTGTGTTTATTTATGTAGAGAAATTACACCTTCTGTGTCGTTAACAAGGGTACTATTTTTTATCCTAGGAGCCGCACTACCACTCAGAGGTGTTGTCCCTGCATGGCTTCCATTTTGAGCTGAAGGCGGTGAGAGAGGATGCTGCCAGAACCTACGTCATCTCCATGGAGGTCTGTGTGTATGAGTGTTGATAATTTGTCATTGAAAATAATGCTTTTATGAATATAATATACAGTTGTTATCCACTTTTGTTTTTCTCTGTCATTATGACATTAGCTTGTCAGTGGCCACTTCAGTAAACTCTAATGAAATGTATTTCTTTTGATTTGATTGTAAAAATGATTCAAAATTCATTGTTTTTTTTTGTCTGAAGTGCAGAGCTGCCAAACAGCCCACTTTCGGCAGAATTTATTATGCTCAAACACACATCATTCCACATGACAAAAAAAATTCTGCTGGCGAAAAAGAAGTTCATATATTCACAGAGTTTGCACATCTGCCTTTTCTGTTAGCCAAAGAGCTGTTTTGAAATTTACATCTGGTTCAGCTTCTTCCACTGCCATCATATCAAAAGGACCTGCTGGACTGATTAACTCTGAGACAGAAAAGAAGGAAAAGAAATTAGAACAGAAGTGCAGATTCAGGCTGCTTTCTGCTGTCATGATGGAAGAGCTGCTGATCCCAGTCAACAATATGGCCGCTGGAAATGTTATTCTTGTCAGGAAAGAACTGTACAGATTTTCGTCCCTCCTTGGGTCAGACACCACAAAGGCACTGATGATCCTGAAGTGCAAAAGTGAGCCAAGTCATAAGATGAAGCTTAGTGATAGTGTGCTTCAAAAATGTAAAAGAGCAACAGTGTATTGGCTGAGACAGTGATTTGATGAAAGCACCTGACAAAAGGATAGAAAATAAAGTGTCTGGAATGTCGTTGTTGTTTTGTTTTGGGTGTGATAGCTTATGTATTCCTCTCAACTGTCAGAAATTCCTTTCAGTTTCAAAAATATTCAAATCTCTTCAGAGGTTGGCAGCTCTGGAAGTGTATCCCGATGAGAAAGTATACTTAATACCAATTTCTCATCAGCTGCGTTTGACCTGTGTTGACCCCTCACATGACCCTCACAGATGTCTGGGCTACGATGAACCGAATTGAATGTTCACAGCTCTCTACCTCCATTTGTGTGTGTGACAGCGGCTGAAGCCTGGAGACCCAATGCTGAGTTTCCGTCAGTGCGAGCGTCACACGTTCTCCATGCGCCCAGACCGCGAGGTGCGCTACTGCATGACAGTGCAGAGCCTGGACGAGAGCAGCCACCAGATCCACACCACCGGCATCCTCAGCCACAACTTTGGCCTGGGACAGAAAACCTGCTGCAGTCAGGTTTGTTGCACATATCAAATCTCCTGCAGGAAAATACAAGTTTGAAGCCATCTTGCAGCTTTATCAATGGCAAGATGTCCATGTTTCACAATGTTTCACAGCACACGCAAAGGGAGAGGACTGGGCAAGAATGTAGATGTGAATATGCATACAAACAAGTAATGCATGTGCACACTTGAAGACATCCATAGGTGAAAGGAAGCATGTTCGTCACTATCTAAAATGGTCAATAATTGTAAAGTATGGAAAATGATGGAAAAATAAGTTTCACGGGGCTACTAAAGGGAGAGAGAGAAATGGAAGGGTCAGTATAAATTGTATGCCTGCCATGTTGAGCTTCTATGCAAGATATTTTTCCTTTTTTCTCATGCTTATTTGCTCAAACAAACTTGGCATGTTATCAGGGTTGTTAGTTAAAAGAAAAACTGGGGTGAGCAGGGAGCTGAACACACCTCCACAACCAGTTAGGCTGACAGAACGATCACCTGCAGTGTATTCACTTTGTGACTCGCACTCAAACACAGTTCAGTTTTATCCTTTTCCTTGGCAAAGGAACATTCCTCCCTCTGCATTTTCTGAGTTCTTACTTAGGTTGGTGTGTGTGTCTGTGTGTTTATTTGTTTCGTTTTCTTTGTTTTTTATGCACATAGTTTCTCTCAAGTGGTCCTTTAAGCTCACTTAACTTTAGGCAAGGAAACTTCTTTCTGTCTTCCTTCACATGGGAGATATCTGTCTGAAAATGTCTGCAAATTGTGCTCTGTCATCGCCTCTCACCAGCATATGTGGATGTGCTCTTTGGCTTCTCTCTTGTTGTCCTCTAAGCTCTCTGTCATGCATCTGCCCTTCCTGTCACAAGTGGTTCCTTTCAGCTGATGCTCTTAAATCCTATTCATCTTGCAAAATATACGCCCCACTCAGACCTTGCTACTCGTGCAAGAATTGGTCTGGCACAATACAAATTTCAATATCTCTGAGTTTTAATATCTGTGAAAACTGCCGATTTTTTTTTCAATAGGTTTTGTTTTCTTTGTCTCAGCAGTTTGGTGACAGTTCAGCTTATCCTTTCATTGCCATAGCCATATTCTCATAGTCTTTTTGTCCCAGGCTTTTTTTTTTTTCCTACTGACCAGATTTTATTTCACAATAGCTGCTCACCACAAGCACTTGGTTGACAAAGAAAGCTGCCATCTCAACCCTGTCACCTGAAACATTAATTATACACCTATATAAGTACACCAAATTTTTTTACATCGATGATAGGAAGTCAGATTTCTCAGTACAAAAGCACAGTCTTGCAGCATTTGAATTATACCATTCCTCCTAGTCCAAGCAGGTGTACGCTGGAGATATTGAGAAGTGAGCTAGTTTGTATTTCTTAATGTATATTCATGTGTTTTAGTGAGCATGTGAGTCTGTGTGTGTGTGTGTGTGTGTGTGTGAGTGTGCACATGCTGCAGATGTTTGTCATGGTCCTGGCATGTGTTTAACAGATGTTTATCAGTATGTTATAGTGTATGCAGCTGATGTTCATCAGTGTGTTAGAGTGTGTGCAGCAGATGTTTACCAGTATGTTGGAGCGTATGCAGTAGATGTTTCTCAGTGTGTTGGCATGTATGTCACAGGTGCTGAAGCTGAACAACCTGAAGGAACCTATTTATGTCTCCTTCATGCTGCTCTTCCCGCCTTCATAACCATGACCACCAGTGTCAACATAGCAGCTGTGGGCTTGTGCTGCCCTGAAAAAGTGGAGCCCAGTGTTCCGTCTTTTACCCATATTTTCACTTAATGCTTGTGAATCTCAGAAATAAACAGTTGTGATAACATTTCTTTAGTGCATGCTTGTCAACATCACCCCCCACCCCCCCCCCCTGATCTCCATAAAGTTGTTATTTCTTTTGTCTTCTCCACCCTCCTCTACACCTTCCACCCCCCCACCAACCGCTAATTCCACTCCCATTTCCCCTCTGCCTTCTGTCTCTCCCCAGACACTTCCATCGCCAGTCCCTGTTCATTTTAGGACTTTGTTCCCCTTTGTGTTGCCTCCTTGTATCAAGAGTGACTGGTCTGTTTGTATTGGTGAAAGAGTGGTTAATAACAGTGATATTGACACGTAATCCCATGCTGCCAAAAGCCCTCCATCCCTTCACCATTCCATAAAACACTCAGGACTTTCTTTTTCTATGGACTCAGTGTGATGATGAAACTGGTGTCCTGTGCTTAGATTTGCAGATGACCCTTCAGATAATAGACCGGCGCTTTTCAACAATTGACGGTGCGCTGGAATTATGCATATGCTCCCCTACTGGTGCGTGTACGTGTGTGTGTGCACCCCTGTGTGTGTGTATAATGTGTGTGTATGCAGAATCTGTTTCCCATACAGGTAGGACTATGACTTAAAGCAAAAATAGTGTAGGCAGTTTGGATAAGTATGCACATATTGACCACTCCACCACACACCCCCCCCTCCCCTGCCACCTTCTTCTGTGAAACTGAAATTAGATATGCTTATATAACCATGATTTTGTTGGAAAAAAAAGTACTCTTCTTTATTCTACATTCATTAACTTTCAAGAGAAGAGTGGGAAGACTTACATGTCAGATCATCGCTGTCTCATGACCACAAGTCCTCAACTGGATGACCCTTGGGCAGTCATATTTGATAGGTAGAGGTGTTGTAATCCATCCAGTCCTTCAGAATGTCCACCATGAGTTCCATGGTCTGCCACTGCACCTTCTACAGGGAGTGGTGACAACATACTCTAACAACATCGGCAGACATACAGCATTTGATGCAAATTTGTCTGATGGGTATGATAATGCTTTCACCATGACAACTGCATCATTACTTACACACATGTCCTTTGTTCATGCAGAATTTTACCCCTCTCTGCCAAAATGCTCATATGTTATTTAGTTTGTTCTTTTTTTCTGTTCACTTATACAGCCACATTAAAAAAAGGTGCGTATGGCATGTGACTAGACCAGTGACTGAAAAGCAAAATCACCTTTCATCTGTTTTACAGAGGGTACGCCTGTGACAGATTTGTAACAGCTTATTCTGACAAAACTACTCAGCCTTGTTTTCCCCATATCAGTACACTCAACATGGTTTATTACGCTCACTTATGCACAGATCAGTAAGTTACCATGAACCTCGAAATTAACGTTTTACGGAAAGGCGAACTTTGATTATCATCTGTAACTCATTGTCCAGCTGTAGTGAGAATGTACTCAGACAGCTTCACAATTTTGATGTGTTTGTTTTATTGCACTGTGTGTTTGCTGCTGTTTCACAGCAAACCTGTGATTTGAGTAGTTGAATCAAGATGCTTGCTGTAACAGTTGGTCTTGTTATCTTCTTCAGTCATTTCTTGTTTTTGGGAGGAACTGATGTCTCACAGTCTCTGTGTGTGTGTTTCAAGTTGTCTGGAAGTATGTATGAAGGTGATTATGTATGTGCTTATTAACATGCAGTATGATAAACTTATGTGATATTTTTTAGACAAGCTTTTTTTTGACGCAGTATTTAGCACTGTACCAAAGACTGTGATAACGTTTTACATCTGTGCCAAGTTGTGCCTCCTTGTGTGCATTGGTGAGTTTTGTGAAGGTATGCATGAAAGTATATTCCTTGTGCCAGTTACAGCTGCAAGTGAATCTCATATACACACTTGTTTGTGTCTCAGTGTAAGTATATTTTTACATCCTTTGAGATTGGAGTGCCATATTTGTGGGTTAAACAAACGTTGTTTCTGCTTGGTTTTTGTTGTTCTTTTTGTTGTGTGTGTGTGGTTTTTTTTTTTTTTTTAATGGCGCTCTTTGGTAGATCTATGTCCTCCATACATGGTTGATCTTATGTGTCTTGTTGATTGTCTTCCTTTGTAGGTATTAGACAGTATGTGCTGCTGCTTGTGTCTTCCTTTGTTGGTGTTTGACTATATGTCGTACTGCTTGTATCTTCCTGTAGGATGTTTGATAGAATGTTTTTTACTGCTTGTATCTTCCTGTGAGATGTTTGATAGAATGTTTTACTGCTTGTGTGTTCCTGTGAGAGATGGTTGATAGGATGTTTTTACTGCTTGTGTCTTCCTGTGAGATGTTTGATAGAGTGTTTTACTGCTTGCGTCTTCCTTTGACTTTACATGTAGCTGCAGAATGTGCAAAGCCTTGTGACAGATTACACATTTCCCACTGTCCTGAAATACTTTGGTTGTCAGTGTGTAACCGGAGTATTAGCAGTAAGTTTGTATTGCTCCCCTGTAACAGAACAGCGTCATTGACAGGATCATTGTATTTAGGACTGCTACTGACAGGGATATCAGTGTGCGTTCAGTACATAACTGCAGTAGTTCTCCGTGTGGGCAAGCCTCATAAGTAAAGGTGAATAGAAATTAGTTTTTTATCTTCACAACTTGTTTGGGTTTTTTGTTTTCTTCTGTAGATACTGGCTAAAGTATTTTGTTTGTTGGTAGGTAACCTCAAACACCATCAAACTTGGAAATTAGGGAAATTAATCTGTATGTTGAAAAGGGTGGTCCTTCCTTCAAAATGTCTTCAGACCCATACACATTCTTTTCTGGAGTGGTGTGCATCAGCTGTGTCTTCTCTTTCAACCTAAGGGGACTGGGGGGCCTCCACAGTCTTATAGAATATTCTCTATGGTCTGGTCTGACTCTCCACAGGAACGGATAAGAGGTAACACAAGAACAAAAACATTTATACAGATTGTGGTTCCGGTGGTTGATCCCCGTCTGCAGGCAGAAAATAGTGAGCTGTTCCTGCCTGTTCAGCTGATGGTACCTATCTGCGGCTGTGGTGTCCCTGTACAGAGACTTACAGGCTGTGTTCATCTCTGTAAAGCTGACACTGTTTTCTTTTTGTTCATTCCCTGTGCCTGGGTTTTGCACTCTGTCTTCCTCTTCATTCCTTTGGATACTACAATGAGAGGGGATCCACTGCAGTGCCACTCTGGTGCACCTGATGTTGTCCAGTGCCTCTTGCAGGTACGATTGTTCAGTTGATGTCAATGATTTGAGGACATAAACGGTGTCAGTTAGGAAGGCGATCTGGGCATATGAGCCTGTGCTGTGCTGTAGAGATTTTGGCAACAAAGAAAAGGGCTTCCACCTCAGATTTCTAAACGTGTACACTGGAGGCCTGCTGCTTCCACCTGATTTCTAACGTGTACACTGGAGGCCTGCCTCTGCTGCGTCTGCCTCTAATTGCACACTCCTCATTCAAACTTGCCAGAGCTGCATCTGTGACTGATCCATCAGGAAAGCACTGAACCCATGCTTCTGAGGGATGATATCTGCAAGCATGCCATGTTAATGTTTTCAGGCTTTTATCACTGTTCATCCTTCGTTGTGAGATGAGGTACCGAGGAGGTCATGGAGACATTGTCTCTGCCTGATTTTTCTGTGGGGAAAGGTCACTGCATGGCAGTATTCATAGTTTCCGTTTTTGCTGGGAGCTGGGGCATTTCCTCTGTAGGCCTATAGTCATTACAGAGAAATTTGATTTTTCAGTGTCCCTGGTGTTCTCTTATTGAATTTTTTATTCATCAGATGATTTGTGGAATACGTTGCCTTTGCCACCTATATTTTCTTATCGGTTTGACCTCGTGAACTTAGGGACCAAAATTGGTTAGCACGGTGGTGAGCGTGATGTAACAATGTGAGTGGTTTCTCATTTCAAGCATTGCCCTTAACATACATGGGCTGGGTAATCAATGCCCTAACATTTTTAGAGAGTGTAGATTTATGAGGGTGGTGAATCATTCTGGAAGACCGTAAGTATAGTCTCAATGTTACTTTCATACTGGAGTTTTTGATACTGCTGTGTAAAAGGCCTTGCAGTGCCCACAGTCCTGGTCATATCCATCATCAAGGTGTTCTAGTGTGAAGACAATTCATTGACTGAGATATGTATGATTATGTTTTACATGTTAATTTACCAGCAGAGCGGTTGCCAAAAAGTCCAGTATGTACATGTTTGTGAGCAAATGAGTTCATTTATTATTTATTCTGTTTAATTTGACTTGTATGATTTTGGTGGGATGATTGTTTCTATATTGTTTACACTTTGTGTTTGTTGTGTTTACATAACCTCTGTGTTATAAGAGAGAGAAGTGTCATTAGAAACAGTTTACATCCAGATACTTAGCTACATTATGTACAAAACCGTCATCCCCGCTGAATTCATTAACAGTCAGTTAAAAGCTAGCCTTTTTGTTAAAAAATATCCTTTAGTTTGATTAAAATTTTGTTGTTTGGGTAACAGTTATTTTCTTGAGCTATCGTATAGGATTTGTTTTTTGCCTGCAAGTTCATTTTCCCTTCTTGTTCTGCTGCTTTTAGCTAGATGTGACTGGATTAAAATTACTTCATCAACACTCTTTACTGTGTGAGTGTTTTAATCAAAGTACATTCCTTGTTTTCAGATTGTGTGTGTATGAGTCAAAGTCTAAATTCTGTTTTCGGATGGTTCATTGAATAAGCAACATACCTCACTTTTTTTTTTTCCCCACAAGCAATTCATCACACAAAATCAAGAAAACAGAACAGGAAAAAAGAAAAGATACCAAACAATTAATCAGATCAGAAAATAAAGTTATGAACAATATATACAGTAAAAAAAAAATTCTTTTTTGTGTGTGTTGCTAGACACGTTTCACTCTGTGCGTAACTTCAGTATTGTACCAGCCGCGGTTGCGAAGTGGTTAGCATCTCGGACTCCATGCTAGGTGGTTGTGGGTTTCATTGCCATCAAAGCCATCTGTGGGATTTTTCTGTCCCAACCGGCTCCTAACTATAGCTTAATTTTGCTTCCAGTTCATTTGAGAAGACAGGGCCCACACAGTGGAGTTTGATCTACAATGGATGCGTCTTTGAAAGTGTTGCTCAAATATCCTGACCAACACTGCGGGGTCTCTATCTCTCTGGCCTGGTTGTTGCCCGGATGTATTGTAAAGTAAGCGTAGAGTACAGCCCTGTCATGCAGTCTTGGACCAGAATTGAAATTCCCAACATCATCTTTTATCATCTTCATCTTTACTGATCAGCATAAAAATGTCATGAATACTGTGGTCCTTCATGCCCTGCTCACAAGGTGACCTCAGTTTCAATTTCCTGTCCTCTTCTAAGCGCTTTCATGAGGTTCTGTCAGTGTCACTGGTATTTGTCAAATTCATGAAGACTGTAGCAGGGTGGACGTGATGGTGCCCTCTGGAGGGAGAGCTCACTCATGCTGGCCCCACGACCAAGCAATAACCGACCTCAATAGGGGACTTATTAGGTGATGTCCAGCATGTATTGGAATAGAACAGGCACCACTGAACACATCCCAACTAAGCAACAGTGCAGCATTTCCTCTGGTGGGTTGCCTCATGATGACTTGATATTGCCTGCTCCCTGTGGATTGCTGAAGTTGAGGCTGTCACGGGACAAAACAGGCTGTGTCTGTGGACAGAGAACCGGAATGAGTATAGTGTGTGCAATGTCACAGATGTAGCACGCATGATGAGACAGCATGTACTAATTTTCTTTGCTCGTCTGTACCTTTCACTTTGACCGCTACAGAACTGACGGCTACAGAGTATGGTTTCATGTCGTCGAAGGAATTCAACGTTTACGCATTGCATAATGAAGTATGCTGGAACAAAACATGCTTGTAAATGTACATATGAAACTTGCGTTGAAAATTGCTCATCAGGGATTTGTTTGAGAGCATAGAAAAGACAACGGTAAAGTGAAAGAATGTATGTGTTGACGAGCTTGCAAATGCAGTGGTTGAGAGGAGGTAGGTTGGGAGGATATGGGTTCAGCCTCCTTCATACGCTTTCATTTTTTTTCGATTATTTAGCCCCTGCCAACTTCTACTCAGAGCTGAGTTTGTTATGGGCTCAAATGGGAAGACTGGAAATCAGCAAACTTCATTCACTTGATGATGAGTGTGTCTCAAAAATGTCGCTCAAAGTTCCAGACCATCAGTGCAGATGTATCCCTTGGGCCTGGCCTGTACACGTGTACATTATGATATTCATGCATCGTAAGTCATGAAAGGAACTATAGAGTGCAGCCCTTCCGTGTAGTGTCAGGTTAACATTGAACTCCATAACATCATTCTTATCATCACCCTCATTCATCGTCACTGAGGAATAAAGAATTAAAAAAAAAATAAAAATCTGCTGCTTTTCATACTTTTGCATGTCTATGATTACGCCGAGTTCATGTCAAAACTATCAGTATCGATAAAGCCATGGGGACTGTCATTGGAAAAACGTGGTGGAGCTCTTCAGTGAGGGACACTCGTTCATGTTGTATCTGTCTGTAAGCAGTTACTGTCAGCAGGGTCTTAGTAGATAGTGTCATGTGTGTATTATATTGGAACAGGCAACACACTGAACACCATTGAAATGACCAGGGAATAGTGCGGTGTCCCCTTTAGAGGGCTGCCTTGCAGCAACCTGAAATGGATTGCGCCTTATTGAGTGATGTCTAGGCTGTGAACGGAGGAAAATGTGTATGGTTGTTTAAGAGGGGCCACAATGAGCATGTGACAACGATGCCACTGAAGAGAACCTGTGACATGAGACAGCCAATAGATAAATAAAAAGCATGAAGATTGGGAACCTGTAACATGAAACAGCCAATAAATAAATAAAGGCATGAAGATTGGGAACCCGTGACATGAAACAGCCAATAGGAAATAAAAGGCATGAAGATAGGGAATAAGACGGCACAGTTGTTAGAGGTGTCGCCCCCGAAATCCGAGGTGAAGGTCGGTCATGTGCGATTGTCAGATTTGAACCCTCCGTGCTTGAACATACCACATTGTCCACCCGACTGTCAGTGGGCCGCTGCTCTTCTCTGTATGGACAAGGAAAGCAGGCGGTGAGGGAAAGAACACAGTCCACCGCCCTCAAAATAGAGACCTCAACAGAAGTTAAGATCTCTTACACCATGATCTCCATGCTTAGATTGCATTAACTCCTTTATACTTTTCTCGACTGATGGAATTGTGGACAAAGAATGTAATCACTGAATATGATGGACAACATCGGCTTTCAACTTGCTTTCCTAGATCTGGAACAAGAAGAAACTGCAATGGCCATTAAGATGCAGTTTTATAACCCAAACCAACGATAATCAGTGAGGTCTAACGTTCTCTAACCTTGAAGCTTACAAGAACAAACACTCTTAAATCCTGTCTATGAACCTGTTTATGCAGCTGCTGCAACACTTGGAATTAAAAAACTAGCCCAAAAGAAAAAAGTGGTCACGTTCGGAAGATTCTGGGAGTTCTGTGGACTGACCTGACTTCTCGAAATCAGGAACCTGACAGGACAAACTCCAGTACCAGCCACTACCTGCACTACCCATCTGGGCTGGCATGGCCACGTTGCCAGACTGCCGACTTCAAGACCTAAGCAAGGAGTCCCTCACCAAGAACCACATAGTCGTCCAAAGATGACTTGGCAGCAGACAGTCGACAGGCAGCTGACAGTCCAGGGAACGAGCGCCATCAGACTGCTGGCAAAAAACGCAGGCTTACTTGCCTTAAGTCTATATCGCGAGAGTGTCTTAGTAAATACTGTGAAACAGAATTAAATAACTAGATGAACATGAATAAAAACCTGCTACAGCTCTAAGAGAAAAACTGCACGTCCAGCTGTCTGCAATAGTCATCTATCCTATGTCTTCAGCGGTAACCATTGCGTGCAGCAGGGCTTGCACGGGCTGTTGTGCTGAGAAGCATTTCACAGTGGCGAGGTGGTGAGAATTTTCCCTTGCTTGGCGAGTGACAGCGTTTCATAACACACCCTGGCGGCGACAGGGGCTTGGAACAGGCGAAAGTATGCAAGACTGTCTCGGGGTTCTCTCCCGCATGCAAGAAAAAATAATGTCCGACAGTCGTAACGCCCTGTGATCGGTGCACGGGTAGTAGTAAGGTTCTGTGAATGGTACATGGAAAAATAATCACGCAGGCTCTTCAACCAAAAGAAAAAAAAGGAGCTTAAAGAAGCAGTCACATAGTTTTAAATTGTGTCTTGCGCCACGTACCTTACCTCCCCTCGCTTCTCAGAAATCCCTCGCCGCAAGGATAAGCTAACTACCTCGTGACATCTTGCGTCTATGAAACTCGTCGCAATTCAGGCTGCCACTTTTCGTTGTTCCGCTGCATATGGAACAACTCTTGGACAGTTCCTAGCTATCTCTGCCTGTCAATGCTACTATGCAGCATGCATTCTCCATCTCTTGGAAGCCACAACGCATGTTCTTAGCCTCATGTTGTTATTCCCCTCTTTTCTGCTTTCTTTTCCTCTAACTTCTTCCTTCTTCTCTTCTGTTTCTTCTCCTCTTCTGATTCCCCTTTATCTTGTTTTCCTCCTCTTCTGTTTCCCCTTTCTCTTCTGCATCTTCCTCCTCTTCTGTTTCCCCTTTGTCTTCTGTTTCTTTCCTCTTCTGTTTCCTCCTTCTCTTCTGCTTCTTCCTCCTCATCTATTTCCCCATCTTCTGCTTCTCCCTGTTTCCTCCTTCTCTTCTGCTTCTTTCTCCTCTTCTGTTTCCCCTTTCTCTTCTGCTCTCTTTCCTCCTCTTCTGTTTCCCCTTTCTCTTCTGCTTCTTCCTCCTCTTCTGTTTCCCCCCCTTTCTTCTTCTGCTTCTTCCTCCTCCTCTTCTGTTTCCCCTTTCTCTTCTACTTCTTCCTCCTCTTCTGTTTCCCCTTTCTCTTCTACTTCTTCCTCCTCTTCTGTTTCCCCTTTCTCTCTGCTTCTCTTCCTCCTCCTCTGTTTCCCCTTTCTCTTCTACTTCTTCCCCCTCTTCTATTTCCAAGTTCTCTTTCGCTTCTTTCTCCTCTTCTGTGTCCTCCTCCTCCTCTGCTTCTTCCTCCTTTTCCGTTTCCTCCTTCTCTTCTGCTTCTTCCTCCTTTCTGTTTGTTTCTTCTTCTCTTCTACTTCTTCTTCCTCCTTTTCTCTTTTCTCCTTCTCTTCTGCTTCTTCCTCCGCTTCTGTTTCCTCTTTCTCTTCTTCTTCTTCTTCTTCCTCCTCTACTGTTTCCTCTTTCTCTTCTGCTTTTTTCCTCCTCTTCTGTTTTCCTCCTGTTCTACTTCTTCCTCCTTTTCTCTTTCCTCCTTCTCTTCTACTTCTTTTCTCCCTTTCTCTTTCTTCCTTCTCTTCTGCTTATTCCTCCTCCTCTGTTTCCTCCTCTTTTTTCTGCTTTCTTATCAGTTTACTGTCTCCTCATCTGTTTCGTCGTTTTCCATTTCTTTTTCAGCTTACTTCCCCCCTCTTCTGTTTCCTCCTACTCTTCCGTTTTCTTCGCCGATATATCTCCTCCTCTTCTCTTTTTCTTGTCTTTTTTTTTTTTTTTTTTTCCCCTCTTCGTCCTCATCTTGTTTAGATTCTTCTTCATTCGTCTCTTCCTCCTCTTACTTTTTCTTCTCTTATCGCTTCCTCTTCTTGTTTCTTGCTGCTTCTTGTGTTCATTTTTCTGTTGTTTTCTTCTTCCTCCTCCCTCCCCTCCTCCCCCCCCCCCCCCCCCCCCCCCCCCCCCCCCCCCCTCAACACACATGCACCCCTCCTGTTATCTTCGCTCTCTCTCCTCGCCTCGCTCTCTCTCTCTCTCTCTCCTCTCTCTCCTCTCTCTCTCTCTCTCTCTCTCTCTCTCTCCCTCTCATGTGCACATGCTGAGTACAATTATACGATGTTATGTATGCACGCTCATGTTCGCTCTCTCTGCTCTCTATCCTCCCTCTCCCCTCCCCCCCCCCCCCCCCCCCCCCCCCCCCCTCCTCCACCCCCCCCCCCCCCCCCCTCCCCCCCCTCTCCCCCCCCCCCCCCCCCCCCCCCCCCCCCCCCCCCCCCCCGGCTCTCCCCCCCTCTCCCCCCTCCTCCCCCCCTCCCCTCCGTCTCTCTCTCTCTCTCTCGCTCTGCCATACATACAACCCATGCATTGATAAAAAAAAGACACCTATACGACGCTTTGTATGCACGCTCATATCCTCTCTCTCTCCCCTCTCTCTCTCTCCTCTCTCTCTCTCTCTCTCTCTCTCTCTCTCTCTCCTCTCTCTCTCTCTCTCTCTCCCCTAATAACAAGAAGCTGTATGTCCCTTTTGTAGATTTTGAAAATCGATTCAGTTTCACGGGAACTGTTATGGCCTATTTTGATTTTTTTTTTTTTTTTTTTTTTTTTTTTTTTTTTTAGAATTAAAGGTAAGTTGTATCATTGTGTAAAAAGTGTGTATAAAGAGGTAAAAGCAAAAAAAAAAAAAAAAAAAGAGTGGGGACAAAAAAAATGATCAGATTTTGTTAAGAAGCGTCAAGCAACGGAATTTTCTTCGTCCAGTTTTATTTTCTCTGTTCATAATTGAATTGGCGTTGGAGATTATTCCAAATGGATGGCAGGGTGTTATTTTTGATCTCTTGGAACTGTTCATCTTACTTTCAGCGGACGACGACATTATTTTACTGTCTACGACTGTAGTCGGTCTTCCAGGACAATTGAACAGCTTGTATTCAGCTGCTACTCGGTCGGAATTAAAAGTAATATGAATAAGACCAATATTATTGTGTTTTGTAAAAGTGGAGATTTGGGACGGAATGAGAAATGGATCTACGGGGATGAATGCATCGGTGCAGTCAACGCTTACAGGTATCTTGGACTTTATTTCACTACCAGATTAAGTTTCACTTTTGGGTGTCGAGATGTAGCACATAAAGCAAAGAGAACAATCACAGTTAAACATCATATTCTATATAAATTGAATAGCGGGCGCATTTTCTGCGGGTTTTTTTTTTCCGAAGTTATTCGACTTTCAGGTGCAGCCAGTTTTACAGTATGGAGCGGAAATTTGAGAGTTTTCGAGAAAGGTGTTGAAATAGAGAATGTTCATTTGCGTGCTATGAAATGAGTTTTGAATGTAGACAATCGAACACCAAATGATCTAGTTTATGGTGAACGTAGAAGGCACCCAGTTTATATCAATTCATTTTCTAAATGTATTAAGTATTGGCTGAAAATAACCACAGAATGGAGGAAAACCAAGATCCCATTTAAAGCTTGTAGGATGTTGCGAAATTTGGATTGTAATGGCGAGAAGACACAGGCCACCAACGTTCGACAGTAGCTTAATTCATATGGCTTTAGAACAACCAGGGCGTTGAAAGTATATCAGGATGTTTTTTTTTAATGTTTTAAAAAACAGAATGATTGGTTGTAGGTGGCAAGACTGGCATGACATATCTGCAGTAGTGGCAGATTTGCACAATACAGATTTTTTGAAACAACACATATGATTGAACCGTACATTAAAATGAATACGAATAGTAAATTAAGTGAACGGCAGTTCAGCCAGCAGCCACACCACCGCTGAAGAAGACGGACGGAGGTCTGTCGAAAGCTCCAACTAAGTGCTATTCCTAGCTGAGTGACCTGTCTAAATCCGGTAGTCGTTATGTATATTAAGTGCATTGAGTAAGTTTAGATACAGTGTGTCTGACATTGCTTGCCATCGGTGTAGGTATAGCGCTCTGAAAGAAAACGAATTGATATGTCGCTTGTGTAGTCAGACAAAGGAAGATGAAATAGGCCTACATTTTTTACATTGCTGTCCTGCTCTCAGTGACCTTAGAGTTAAATTTATTAAGTCAAAGTATTATTTTGACCCCTGTATTTATAGAGTCAACCTACTTTCAGCAACAAGAAATGAAAAACGTCCTTTTCAATCTTGCTATGTACATTTATGAAGCTCAAAAGTGGGTGCGAAGAGTATGGTCATAATAGTTTGTGTATGGTGTATTAATCATAGGCGTAACTGTCTTTTCTTTCAATTTCCTTTTCTGAGTATCCTTCTTATATAGTGTATTGCGGGTGTCACCTTTTCAGTATGGGCTATGGCCTGAATCTCAATAATTCATTCGTTCGTATTCGTATTCTCTCTCTCTCTCTCTCTCTCTCTCTCTCTCTCTCTCTCTCTCTCTCTCTCTCTCTCTCTCTCTCTCTCTGGTGTACTGTTTTGTCTTTAGTCCCCCTGTGTCGTACTTTCAAGTCATCCATGAGGATAGCAGTAGCGACGACTTACTTTGTGTAGGATAAAGAAGAGAAAGGAGATCGGGGTTCGATTACACACACACACACACACACACACACACACACACACACACACACACACACACACACACACACATATATATATATATATATATATATATATATATATATATATATATATATATATATATATATATATATGAAGCTCACTCTTGATTAAAAAAGGTGGGTGAGGGAGGTGTTTGAGAAAAATTATCTTTGTCCTTCTTTTTCCCCCTTTTTATTAAAATTTTTTCTTCACTGATGGGGGTTTTTTTCAAGGAAGGTCACTTTGAAAATAGTTATAGGCCACCGTTCAAAATGTTGATCGTGAAGGTTGTAGCAGCCATTGTCCTAGTAATTAGAAATTTAAGTTTAGTAATAACGTGACCACAGTGTTTAACAGCAGCAGCGGTATTGGACCCAGAAGTTGGCCTGTACATTTAAACAAGATATACATACATTTTTTTTTCTTAATGGAAAAAAAAGAAAATTAAAGCAACAACAACCATGAAAATCGGAAACAAACCGATTAAGTACGATAATCAAATGAGCGTTCTGATGTGATTTAGGCAGTAAGTAAGCTAAGTCAAAGGCAAGGTTATTTAAAGTTAAGCTGTAAACGTTTTTCCCGATGCATTTTATAGACGGTTCATTTGTGTGAGCTGATCATTGCAGTTGCTATGGGCTATTCGACGTCATGTTTTCTGTAGTCAGTGGGGCTGAACGAAAAGTGTTGTCGTGATCGTGCAGTTCAGTTGAATGCCCCCCCCCCCCCCCCCCCCCCCCCCCCCCCCCCCCCCACCTCCCCCTTCATCCTTTTTACCCCCTAAGATAACTGTAGACATTAGTATGATAAAGAATGCCGGCTCCTTTGAAAAATCAAATTGAAACAATAAAAAACACAGATGCTACAGGTGAAATAAAAATAACAGGTGTGTATAGGCCTATTTGGAGCGTAGCCCCTTCAAAGATCATTAGAGAGAGAGAGAGAGAGAGAGAGAGAGAGGAGACGTAAAGCGTGATGGTTAAATGACGTCAAACTCTTAGCATTGCGTTTCGTAGAGAAAATGACGTGTTTCTCGCTGAGCCTCAGTTTGAGCCAGAGCTTAAAGTGAACGGATAACGACCATGACGGCCAAACGTTTCGCTCAAAAAAAACGACCCTTCGTCTTCCCAAGGCTGATAGGCCCCAGTACATCAAACGGTTCCTGCTCCACCATCTCCCTCAGCACCGCTGGTCAGCGGGTTCGAACCTACCGCTGGCGATACATACAACTAATCAAGGACGGACTGATCTGGCTGACGGGCAAACGGACTAGATCTGCCCGCCCTTCGGACTCCAGGTCAGTCATCGAGCCCGGTGCGACTTCAGCCTCTCGCGCCATGAAACCACTTAAGAAAGTTCTACTACGCTTCAAGCAACTTCGCCAACGATCCAAGGCTTCCATGCGGAGAAGCCAGTCTAACAAACGCTCACGTCAGGGAAGAGGTGGCTTGGGACGAAGAGGCCGAAGCTCTAGTGGTAGTGTCCGCGGTAGATCTAGAAGCAATATCAGGGGAGAAAGGGTGCAGCCTTCAAACGGGGAAGAAGCGGGCGATTCAATGATCGGTTGAAAATAGCCCGTGCAAGAGAGTGCTTCAGACTGGGACTGCTTACTCCTGCACGGACTGTCAAAAGATGGGGAAAAACAGAACGTAAAGCATCGTGGGGCCAGGTCCAAGCAGCGGCTTCACCACGACCCGCAGAACCTCCAAGCCCAGACATCCCAGTCTTACAAAAGTCACAAAACGCTACTTGACCAGTGGACATTCCGGGCGGTGCTCGACAAAGAACCGGGATGTCTTCGTCTCCATGAGAGAGCAGCAACAAAGCCCAGACTCGCCCGGAGAGAATCTAAGCACAGTCTGACGCTTGCTGACCTGAGACGCAGTTTGAAATCCAAGGACTCAAAGCCACCCTTCATTTTCGTTGACCCAAACGAGGCCAAGGCGTCCACCAGCCCCAAACACGCTATGTCACCTGTTGGCCCAAAGCACACTGTGACGCCTGCTGGCCTAAAACGTGACATGATGTCAGTTTGGCGTAAAACGTCACATGATGTCTGCTGGCCTAAAACGTGACATGGTGTCTTCTGGCCTAAAACGGAACGTAAAGTCTGCTGGCATCAAACATGACATGATGTCTTCTGGCCTAAAACGCAAGGTGATGTCTGCTGGCCTAAAACGCACCATGACGCCTGCTGGCCTGAAAAACACGCCGTGATGCCTGCTGGCTCAAAACGCAGCGTGAAACCTGCTGGCCCAAAACGCACCGTGATGTCTGCAAGCCCAAAACACACTGTGATGTTTGTTGGCCCCAAAACGCACCGTCATGTCTGCTGGCCCAAAAACGCCCGTGATGCCTGCTGGCCCAAAACGCGCCGTGATGCCTGCTGGGTCAAAACGCACCGTGACGCCTGC
>JADBJO010002340.1:102500-115000 GCA_016801955.1 Conus betulinus
TTCATGGAGTGTGTGTGTGTGTGTGCGTGCGTGCGCGCGTGCGTGCGTGCGTGCGTGTGTGTGTGGACATCATTCGTCCATGCTTTATCGTTGAAAGTTATTGTTACGTGACTTTATGTGGGCGTCAAAAAAAAAAAAAAAAAAAAAAAAAAAGCTTAAAGCGTAGTCATGTTAGCATAACACGGTTATGATAACGGTTGGGATAAGAGGAAAAGATTACGTTGCATACAATGTTGACATGAGATAGCCATTTTAATTCCTCATCTATTGTTACACTTAAATCACGATGCACCTGTTCACAAGAAGTACCATTCAAATGAATAGTTGGACAAAAAGGAAACAAGTTGCGTTTTGGGACGTGATCATGATCGTAGATCTGGATCTGAAGAGAGACGGAGAGAGATGAAATGAAAATGATTTATTCATGTATACAGTTTGCAGCCCCGATCTGAAAGGGAGTGTTGCATATTCAGAGTTTTCAAAAGAAAAACAAAAACAAACAAAAAAGCATAGAGGCCTATCTCGATGTTCCATAAGTATCCGTCAAAGTCAAGTCGTGCCAAGAATACAACAGGTCTCGAATCTTAAAACCGTAAAAGATAATTAGACTAATTTCTTTGTTTTGGGGTGTTTTTCTCTATTGGATGAAGCCATCAGCATATACAACTGGATGAAACAGGGCTGCGTATAGTGTTTTTCAGGAATAAACTTTTCATTCATATTCTGATTAGCTGGACATCCTAAAGCAAAATGTACTTTGTCTTCTTTTGATTTTAGGCACAGTCGAATATTGTATGAACAGTGTACTTTAAGTAATGAGTTCTGACGCTTGAAATCAAAAGTTTGATGTAATGTGTTTTCAAAGAACTGTACGGTTATGTATGGTTTAACAGGATGAGATATTCCATTAAACGATGAGTTCGTTTCAAATCTCTTACAGTTTTGGATATGGTATTGCCAGTTCTGTCACTTCCATCAGGAGCTACAATACAGATGTGCACGTTACCTACTTCTTGATTAATCTAAACATGACTAATTCCTTGATATTAAAAAAAAAATAAAATATACACAAAATGATTAAAAAGAAGGAATGGAAAAAAAAAAGAGAAAAAAAAGGGAAAAAGAAAAGAAAATGTCAGATGTACTGCGTTCCTCCAGCTAAGCAGCTTCAACCCATTCATTGTTCACAGAAGAACAGCGATGACAATAACTGGATATCTGCTGGTTTAACCGTACATCAGATCATTTGGTGTACATCCGTCTGCACAAAGCAAACGTTCCAGACCATACAAATGTACCTTTTTAGATTGTTCACGAGCTTCTTCCGAACCCCACAATTCTGCACCAAACTGAACAGCAGGCTGTGTGTGTTGTTGTTGTTATTGTTGTTGTTTTTTTGGTTTGTTTTGTGTTTGTGTGTCAGGCAGCTTTCTCAGGATTTATTGTAAAGCATATACAGTTTCTGTATGACATGTAATTAAACCTTCTTTCCACAGTTTACTAAACACCTACAAATCCCTGTCAAATAAAGCCTGAAAAGGAATATAGCGAAAAAAAATCAATAATGTCAATACATGCACATTTACGGAACTTACCAGTTATTTCATCTGGGTGCACAGACTTACCAAGTTCGCATTTTTAAAGTACCAGGGGGACTCCCTCCTTAGGGATCAGGCGAATACAAACACAGTTATTCTCATTGTCATCTTCTTCAGTTGTATCAGTTATGGCGTCATTTGAATCAAAATTGTCGACATCCTTTTCAAGTAATGTTTTCAAGAGTTGCTGTCGTCCGTTCTTATACTATTCCTCCAAAACTCCTGCTAATTTTGAGCAGACTAAACTGCTGACTTAACAACACTGTCATTACAAATCTTCTCTTCATTTTCAGTATTTCCAAACTATTCAATTCGATCATTTGCATGCAGTGTGCGCCGCCACTTGTATAAGTTCTTAACTCTTCCTCTTTTTTTTTTTTTTTTTTTTTTTTTTTTTTTTCCTTTTTTTTTTTCAAATTCTACATTCATCATACCAATCCCGTGATCTCAATTCATTGTTGACCAAAAGGTGTTTAACACACACACGCGCGCGCGCGCGCGCGCTGCAGCACTTAAAAAAAAATATTCATTAAAAACAACGACCGTGCTTCAGTGACAATGACATCATTTAAATCAATGGCGGCATTCAGATTTCATTCGCACCCCTCAGATTTACGGAATGTGAATATAATTGTGTGTGTGTGTGTGTGTGTGTGTGTGTGTGTGTTTTTTTTTTTTTTTTTTGTTTTTTTTTTTTTTTTTTTGTTTGTGTGTGTGTGTGTGTGTTTTGTTTTGTTGTTTTGTTTTGTTTTCATGACACACAAATTTGCCAAACGCATGCTTGTACTTGTTCTGCTCTTTACCCTTTATTATTCTTTCTTTCTTTCTTTTTTTTTTTTTTTTAAAATTTTTTATTTATTTTTATTTTGTTTTTTAGCATTTTTTCTTTAAACGTAAGCATATCACTACAGGCATAGGATCTGAGTCAATTCTTTCTGAAATACACATGTGACAAAATCTCGTAGCCTACAATCGACAACAAACCACACATGACTTCAAAATACAACCAATAACGTCACTAGAGTAACGTCACCAGAGTCTGTGAAGAATGTGCAGCAACCACCCAGACCGTCAACATACAAACTGTTCAATAAGCACAAACCTAAAGCCGTACATACATTCAGTGAACAACCACCATAAGAATTTAGAACCTTGTCATGTGACTGTCTCCCAAAACTGACAGAAACACTTCTGTGATTTGATGTCGGCTCATTGGATATCAAGTTCAGGGGAGTAGTCCGTTTAATGTTCTGCTGTTAAGACCTCCCGACAACACAATAAACACATCAGCTGAGGTGACAATGAAGTCATTAGGACAGTCTTCCAAAAGTTTCATCTCTCACCGATTTTGAAAAAGAAAAAAAGGATAAGTGTGTGTGTGTGTGTGTGTGTTGTGTGTGTGTGTGTGTGTGTGTGTGCTTGCGTTACGTTCACACGCGCGAGCGTGTGTGTTTCAACGGTACGTAATGTTTACTAAACTACATGTTTTCTTCATAAGTCTGAGATATTTGCTAATAATTACACAAAGTTACGAAAAACTTGCGCTTATTGGAGAAAAATTGAAAATGCTTGCAAAATTGGTCACATAAGAGTCAGCTTCGCCTTAGAGGTACAGGGAGCGGCACCTGTTCTAAGGGAGGTAACAACTATCCTTGTATGCCTTGACTTGGATGGAGCTACTTCCCTTGGACTATTTCTCGTAAATATGTTTTCACTCTGCAACTCGTCTCATATTTTTTGGTAAACGTTGATGATCTGTCTCTTTACAGGCTTTTACGAGAGGGTGCCAGGTGGTGATTTTTGAAAATTGTCTACAGAGTTAAACACTATTGTCTACACTGATAATACATATTTCAAGACGTTACATATGTATGTTGCAAGAATTATGTAGGCCTAAGTTACAGTCTCTGAAAAGTTGACAGTTTCATGTGATTTTTATCACGTACAGGACCTGATATTCATATATGTACTACCAAACTGTACACCTAAACTGACACAAATGCTTACATCTTGCCTAATATGATTTTTTAAAAGGCAATAGGCCTGTGTGTTTAAAATGTGTTGAAAAGCAAATCAAGCAAATAAGTTTGTTGTAAAGGAGTGAACAAAACTGTCTTGTTTCAACAGTACGAAATGTGCATTAAATCACAGATTTTCTTCATAGGTTTTAGACTGTTGCCAGTTTAACACAAAATGGCTGCTTATCAGGAAAGAATTGAAAATGCATCATTTCAATGCAGTAAAGGATCTTATAAACAAAATTGATAGCTTCGCTTGTGAGATAGTGGAAGTGAAATCTGGTCTAAGGGAAGTAACAACTGTCCTTGTATGTCTTGACGTGGATGGTACTGCTTTCCATATCCTATGTTTTCACAATACGTCAGAAATCTTTTTTTTTTTTTTTTTTTCTTTTTTTTTTTTTTTTTTTTTTTTTTTTTTTTTGTAAAGGAGAAAAAAAGGGGTGAAAAAAGAAAGAAAGAAAAAAACGGAGAAAGAAGAGAGAAAAAAAAAAAAAAAAGAGAGAGAAAAAAAAACAAGAAAAGTTTAATGGTTCGTCTCATAACAGGCTTTTTACAAAAGGGGTGCAAGGTAGTAAGTTTTGATGAGCATGTTTTGAGACGTTGGGAGGAGGGGGGGGGGGGGGGGGGTGTTATTGATTTAGATTTCCTACTCTAAAAATGGGACAGCCTTTCTATTTCATTGTTAACTTATGGACTATCTAAGACTCCACTCCGATGGTCGACTATCTTGGACCAAGTGCGTTTGTGTGAAGTGTGAAGGAACCAGTGATATTAGTCCTTTCCACCGGGCTGTTGGGACCAGACGGGATGATGGCTGGCTGCTAGGGCCCACTAAAACAGATGCATCTGCTCAGAGTGACTCATCTATCAACGCACTGCACTCTCCCAGGGCCAGTTGTGGAAGGTGTTGTGCGTGGCATCCCACGCCAACAGCACAATCGACGCTTTCGTGCAACGTTAGGAACAGATCATAAAACCCATTGTAAGTTCAGAATGTAAATCGGCCGTTAGACTCAGAGATGATGCACCTTCTTGGGTCTTCAGTGACATCTTTGAAGTCAAAAAACATTTCACTTTTTGATTCCAGTTTACAGAAAGTGTTCGACCCCTTATCTGGCCGAAATGAGACGTTGCTACAACAGACATGTGTTCAGAGGCAGGCGGGCATGTTCCACGTGTGGCCGATGACGCCACGATTATAAAAGCTGGACATCGGTCAGTCAACCGTGCACACACTGTTCAGGTGAACAAGCAGCCACCTACCATGCAGTGGCCTGGTTCAAAGGTCATGGTCACTGGCCAACACACTGAGGAAAGGCTCAGGAAAAAGGTCAATAAGTCTCGACCCGACCGGCTCCTAAGCACATTGAAAGTGTGACTCTCATTTCAGGTTGGAGGTATATGGTCTAGCTTCATCCGCTTAATAGTTGCATCTGCTGACATTGAACAGATTTCCTGATCGACATTGCATGTGTCTGCATTTCTCGGGCCTGCCTAACGCGGGAATAAAATATGGAAGGAAACGTAGAATACATACACAACCCTCTCATGTTGTCTTAGTCCAGAAGCATCATCCTCACCATTTCTCACCAACCTCGTCCTTTTTAATCTTCATGAAATTCTAATGAACCTCGTGTCCTGTTTTTCGTGGTGACCTCGGTGTCGAATTCCTGTCTATGTCGATGGTGGTGATGACTTCGTCACAAAAGTATCAGCACAAGCAAGTGCATGGGGACTGTATTTGGATGGACCGGATGATGCCGTCTACAGCAAGACGCTCACGTATGCCGGCACTACGACTAAGCAGTTATATTGTATCGTTGGTCGGAGGCTCAGTATGGCTGCGTCTATTGGATCTGAACAAGCACCATTGAATACCATTCACGTGACTCGACAGCAGGGCAGGGCCTCCTCTGGGGGGGTTGCCTCATGACGGTCAGGGGCTGATGGCTCCCTGTGACCTGTCGGTGCTGGCACTATGACAGGAAGATCCCATGGGTGACTGAGTGTGGGACGAGAGGCGTGGGATCGGTGCTATCAAACAACAGCGAAGACGAGGCAGAGGAGCAAAAGAAGACGCCAAGAAAAGCAACAAGAGGAAGGCTGTTATTTGGATGAAAAGCATACACAGTGATACCGTTCTCGTGTTATTTCAATATTGACGGCTAGATACCCTCATTTCCACTGCTGTTATACACACACACACACACACACACACACACACACACACACACACACACACACACACATACACACACACATTAACACACGCGCGCATGCGCGCACGCACACACACACACACACACACACACACACACACGCACGCACGCACGCACGCACGCACGCATTGCCCTACATGCTGCTTTTCATTTTTATTTCAATACGCCTCAACTAGCTTTCTGTTTTGTTTTGTTTTTTTTATTCACCAAGTTTTCTTCGAAACCACTCCCACCCATCCACCCACCCTCAACCCCCCCCCCCCCCCCACCCCCCCCCCACCCCCGACTCCCCATTTTTCACAATTAGTAATAACATAATTATTGCAAATCTGAGTGTTTGTTATTGTTATCCACGGTAAACAATGCATGAATTATTTCAGCACCGTTACAAATTCTTAAGAAGTAACTCACTCTAGACATTGTTCAACATTGCACCATTTGGCCTATCTGTTACCTCTGGCTGTACACCAGAGAGTGCAATGTTCTCTCTGATTTCAGTTTATGTAAACCTATATCAGTAAGGTTTACGGTCTTAACAGCCAAAGTCACAATTGAACTTTTTAATTTTCTCCTTTTTTCTCGAAGTAACGACATGTTGAAATAGAAACAACACATTAGTGTCATCCTAACGCAGGAAGGCACAACGACAGACAAATAAACAAATATCTAGCGGCAACATATTCAAACAAGAGAAACATGACGGAAAGTGATTCGGACAGTAAACCTGTGATAACCTATAAGCGGCCTACGAAAACAAGAACCACCACAAAGTCAACGACGTCATCAGAAACGGGGACGACATAGCCGTCATGTGTGCACCGGAACCACTTTGTTGTCCGCCATTTGTACCTGGGCTGGCAGTTGGGCTGTCCTGGATTTCCTTGCTGTCCTGGATTCATCGGTTGTCCTGGGTTTCCTGGTTGTCCTCCTGGAAAGACTGGTGTTCCTGGGTTGCCGGGTTGTCCCGGGTTCGAAGTGGGTTTCAATGTTTGTGACTCTGTGCGAAAAAAAATTGTTCGGTTGTACACTGCTTCGTCCGATCTCTCCGTTTTGATATTAGGTTTGGGGAGGTATAGGGTGGAGCATGTTTACAATATGTGATGATGGATGAGTAAACGAAAACGAAGAAACGGGAAACAGAGATTGAGCGACAGACAAAGACAGAGTGAGTGAGAGAGAGAGACAGACAGACAGACAGACGTCAGACATAGAGAATGATTGGTTGACTGACTGACAGACGTCAGACATAGAGAATGATTGGTTGACTGACTGACTGACTGACGGATTATCATATATTTCCTCAGTAAATGGGCATAGCACTTAGCAAATGTAGGATGAGCAAAAAAAAAAAAAAAAAAAGACAGAGAAAACAACGGGTGGAAACTACTAAACAATAGAGAAGAGTGCAAGCACTTGACCAGCAGGATTAGATGTGGGTAGGGGCAAGTGAACATGCATTCGCACTAAATGACAACGAAAAGCGCTGTCTCTGTTTTCTCTCCCCTTTCTGTTTTCTCAGACTTCCTCTCTTTATTTACTCATATATGTTTTTCCTTGTGGGCCATCTTAGTCTCTCTTCGTCTCTCTCCCTCCATGTAGGGTCTCTCTCCCTCTGAGCTATTCTCTCTCATTACCCTTCCCTCTCTCTCTCTCTCTATCTTTCCTCACCCTCTCTCTCTCAATCTCTCTCTCTCTCTCTCGGAAACTCTCTCTCTCTCTCTCCAGGTACTATCGATCTCATCTCTCGGGGTCTCTCTTCCTCCTCCTCCCCACCAAGCTTCTCTCAAACTTGGGCATCTCCTCTCAGCACTTAGGATGAAGAGGGGCCATCCCTCCCCTCCTCGTCCCCCCGTCCTTCGCAGTGGGTTCATTAGCTCAGGGGCATTGGCACGCAGCATGACACCCAGCAGGACTGGGACTGTTCGGAAGATTCTCCCCTTACACAAGATCGCTCCCTCGTCCTCTCCTCTCCCTCTTTAGGAACACTCACACCTTGCCTTTTCTCTCCATCCCATTTTCTGAACACCGGACTCAGCCTCTTCGGTCCTCTCTGGTTCTCTCTCAAGACAAAACGTATCCTCAATAGAGCTCTCCTCCTCTCTCCTCTCTCTCCTCCCTCTCTGTTATCTCACTCCCTCTCAACAACACTCACACTCAAAACACCACACCACACACAAGGACGAGTGACTGAAAGGAGAAGAGAGACGCCAGACCCGAGGGACTTAAGATCCTCTAGGGGAGATGATATATATATATAGGCATCGTCCCCCTCTCTATTTAGCTCATGTTCTCTCTACAGATCCCCTCTCTCTCTCTCTCTCTCTCTTCTCTCTCTCTCCTCCCCTCTTCTCTCTCTCTTCTCTCTCTCTTCTCTCTCTCTCCTCTCCCTCTCTCCCTCTCTCTCTCTCCTCTCTCCCCCTCTCTCTCTCTCTCTCTCTCATCTCTCTAAGCAGGTACTGACGAGGTGAGGTGGGGGGAGCGGGGGCCATTTCTGATGATGAAGCCAGTGGGGGAAATACAGTTGCATAACTCGTCCCCCTTCCAGTTGTTGGGTTCATAGCTCCACGTCCTGCACACACACACACACACACACACACACACACACACACACACACACACACACACACACACACACACACACTTTCGGAGAGAGAGAGAGAGAGATATATATATATATATATATAGAGAGAGAGAGAGAGAGAGAGAGGATGTGACCATTGACTGAAGAAAAGTCGCACAGAGAGACGCATACTCATAGGCCTACAGACAAAGAGAACACGCACAGAGACGGACAAAGATAAGTGCAGAGGGGAGGAACAGAAAGACAGAGGGACGTACAGATACCAGAGGGACGTACAGACAGAAAGATACGTTCTGAACGACGCGCAGAGAGACAGGCAGACAGACAGACATAGGAACGTGCAGATAGACAGAGAGATGTACAGAGACACGGAGACAAACATAAATACAAAGAGACGTACAGGTGAACGAAGGTGACGCACATAGAGATAAGCATGCAGACACAGCGTCGTACAGATGAAATGGGGGGACGTACACATAACAAGAGGGACATGCAGACAAAGAAACGTACAGACAGACAGACAAAGGGACGTACAGACGGCCAGAGGGACAGACAGAGGATGTACAGACAGACAGAGGGTTATACATACAGACAGGGGACGTACAGATAGACAGAGAGACATACAGACAGACAGATGGATGTACAGACAGAGGGACATACAGACAGAGGAACGTACAGACAGACAGAGGGATGTACAGACAGAGGGACGTACTGATGGCCAGAGGGACATGCAAGCAGGGACGTAGAGACAGACAGAAGGACCTACAGACAGAGAGACACAGACAGACAGAGGGACAGACAGACAGACAAAGGGACGTACAGACAGACACAGGGACATAAAGACAAAGAGAGGGACGTGCAGACAAACCGAGGGACGTACAGACAAATAGAGGGACATACAGACAGAGGGACATACAGACAGAGGGGCGTCAGACAGACAGAGGAACGAACAGACAGAGGGACGTACAGAGGGGCGTACAGACAGAGGGACGTCAGAAAGAGAGAGAGACGAACAGACAGAGGGACGTACAGACAGAGGGACGCACAGAGTGACGTCAGAAAGACAGAGGGACACACAGAGTGACGTCAGACAGAGGGATGAACAGACAGACAGTAGGACGTACAAACAGACAGAGGGACACACAGACAGACAGTAGGACGTACAGACAGACAGAGGGACACACAGACAAACAGTAGGACGTACAGACAGACAGAGGGACGAACAGACAGACATATTATGTACATACACCAGTGTTTGTGTGGCCAGAGGGTCGTCATCTTGAGTTCTGGACCAGTGCCACTCGTTCTGTGAACGGTCGACCAGTCCGCTCCAGTAGAACATCTGACCGTTGGTCACCTGGGCGATACTGGACACCAGCCAGTCCTGCAAGGTAGAACGACACTGGCCTCGTTATCCTGCACATGTCTTCATCGTCCTCCACACAGCCATCATCATTTGTCCTCGCTAGTGTCATCTACATCGTCGTCGTCGTCGTTGTCGGAGTCAACATCAGTCTTACTGTCATAACGGGCGAGGGGAGGGGAGGGGGGGGGGGAGAGAAACGGAGGAGTGAGTGAGTCAGAAAACGGAGAGAGTAATGAGTGGAGGGGAGAGGGTGGAAGCCTGGGGGAGAAATGTGGGTATGAAAGACAAGAGAAGTGAGGAACCGACAGAGAAGAAGTCAAAACGGAAGAAAGAGGAGAAAAAGAAGAACGAGAAGGGGAAGAAGGGAAGGAACAAGAATCGCAACCACAGCGTTGGCTTTGGACGACCTCCCTGACATCAGCAATAGGGAGAACAAAACAACAGTTCTATCGATAACAGCCAGAAGTGGAACGGAGAGACAGACAGACAGACGGACGGACTGGCAGACAGACAGAGACAGACAGAGATACAGAATTCTGAACACTGAAAATAGTTTGCTCCACGGCTACCGACCTGTATACAAAGGAGGTACATGTTTTAATCTTTTATAACTACATAGGTAAGCACACTGGGGTATGCTGTTTTACAGGGGCGTATACCCTCAGCAATTATTTTATTCACTATTTCGAAAACAACACAGTTTGAGAGACAGACTGACAGAGTGAATGACAGGGAGAGACAGACAGACAGAGAGATGCCCCACAAACTCCAAGCACCCGAGGAGAACGAGGAAGGCTATACAAAAGTGAAAACCAAAGATGAAAGACAACACAAGGTGGTGGTCAGTGCCTCACCTTCTCGTCCTTGGTGTTGAGGGCGAAGAGATAGCCGTCGCCATTGTAGGAGGACCGTTGACAGAACGCGCTGGCCTCGCCATGCGTGCGGTAAGTGGTGTCAATCAGATAACAACTGGAGTTGTGTCCCATCCAGCCCTGCCCCACACAGTGTGAGCCTCCTGTGTGGACAGAGAGAGAGAGAGAGAGAGGAGAGAGGAGGGGGGTGGGGGGTAGGGGGCGTAAGGAGGGTGGCATAGCTTTGTTTCAATCCTCTTGCTTATACAAGTGAAAATGTATATTGTACTCATTTTACGTTTTTATTTTGTGCTTCCGAATCTCTCCCCTTTTGATGGTCCCCCGAGAAGATTCAATGGGGGTGAAAATTGGGTCAGTATAATAAAAAGCAGTATTTTTAATTGTTATGCGAAGCCTCGCTGTGCCAAACCATTACTGGCTTTGTAACTCTCGGGATTAATCCACCATATTCAGTTTTTCAGCGTTTTAATGTATATGGTTTTCTTTTTTCTTTTTTTTTTTTTTTTTTTTTTTTTTTTACAAACCCTGAAACAAATTAACAGCAAAATCTGAAGTGACATCGTAAAAAAAAAAAAAAAAAAAAAAACCGCCTAAATACGCCGTATAACTTCAAAAGGCACTGGTGTTGACTTCTGCTGAGGTTCATCACTTTGTGAAACTTTACTGGAATGAATTTCTAATAAACTAGCTAAAACAAGCCAGCTATCTGAATAATGCTAACACTAATACCCATCATGTTCAGCATCGATTCATTAATTGTTAAGGTGTGCATATTAGGAATTAACTAACTCTAAGAAGAGCTTGACAGCATATCTTCAGAAAAGGATCCCCTCTAAGACAAGTGTTTCGACCCTGAACTACTGACGGGACCGTGGTGAGGGGGGGAGGGGGGGGGGGGGGGGGGGGGGGGGGGGCGTATCCAGGTCAAAACTCCCAGACGCTCTCCTTCCGTCAGATTTCTTTTTTTTACTGGCGCTACCAGAATTCAAACCTGCACGCTTTAACTCAATGGGCACCTTAAGGCGCTGTCTTTTCAGACGGGTGTCAACCCACACCGCTACCGAACACCCGTTCTATGTTGGGAAATTCAAGCCTTTGAAATTCACTTATGTTCCTCTTCCGCCAAATCCAGCTGGAACTGTTGACATGCTTTGTCACTGCCTTTAGGGTTGTCCTTACCAAGAGCTGCGAGCTGTCACGAGATCTCTGATTGATGAAGCCAACACCCGTGCGCCAACTTCTATAGCGGGGACTTTGGTGTGGAGGCCATATTCCATCAGGCTGCCAGTTTGACTCTAATACTTCTGGGGGCTTAGGGTTGATGTTCTTTGTTCCTTTTTTTTTTCGGCGGGGTGAGGGGGGGGGGGAGGGAAATTGTTTAGTTTGGGTTTTTAGACGTGTTAGCCGCTGCCAGGAGGAAGTGCACAGACCAAAAAGGTTACGTTCTTTTTTTTTTTTTTTTTTTTTTTTTTTTTTTTTTGGGGGGGGATGGGGGAGGACTAAGGAAAGGAGCGGGGACGAAGAGATAGGGGGAGAAGTGAGTGGATGACAAACGAATTAACCACCATGCTAAACTACGACCGACAAGAGTTCCTAAGCTGGAAGGGGAAGGAGGGAAAGAGTAGGGGTGTTCATTTTTCCTTTCATTGTGTTTTTTTTTTGTTGTTGTTTTTTTTTTCAGGATTACTTGCAATGCCTTTGGGGGATTTGTTTCAGAAACAGTGACAAGCACTTTGCCCTCTATCCCTCATCCATCCATAATCAAATGCATAAAGAGCGGAACAGCCGGCTCGAGATTTTATAAACGATATTCGCTTCTTTCTATTGCAAGACATGACCAAAA
>JADBJO010002340.1:120000-127500 GCA_016801955.1 Conus betulinus
CCCAGCCCTCGCACCCTCCCGTGTAGTGTAGACAAACCTGTCCTGTCCCTTTGCCAGGACCGTGAGGACAACTTGGACAGCCTAAAACAGTCCAGGGACATATTCTGGCCCGGGACACCAGCATTGACAGACTTGCGGAGTCTTGGAGACAGGCAGTCCAGTGGACAGACAGAGGGACAAGCCTACTCACTGTCCGGCAGAGTCATGCGACAGGCGAAGTTGCTGAGGTCGTCACAGTTGCGGTCCCCCCACTGTCCCCCCGGCTGAAGGACCCCACAGTGCTCCTGCCCCGCCAGGTTGTTAGGCTCCTGACGCCACTTCCTGTGTACATCAATGTCGTCATCGTTATCGTCATCATCATCGTCGTCGTCATCGTTGTCGTCATCGTCGTTGTTGTTGTTGTCGCCTTCGTCTTTGTCATGATCATTATCGTCATCGTCGTTGTCATCATCGTCGTCGTCGTCATCATCATTACCATTACCATCATCACCAAGATGATTATCATCATCGTCATCATCATCGTCATCAACGTCGACATTATCATTGTCATCATCATCACCACCATCATCATCACGGGAAAGCCAGTCAGTCGGACAAAGCTGGCCTTGTCCTGATAGAGACTTACAGAAACAGAGAGAGACAGACCGGCGGACAGACCGGCAGACAGACAGGCAGACAGACCAGCAGACAGACCGGCAGACAGACAGAGGTCTCACATGTACTGCTGCTGGACGGGTGTGCCCTGTCGGTCGGCCCAGATCAAGGTGCCCTCTTTGTCCGCGCGTCGTTGAGGCCTGTCCAGAACAGCTGACGCCCGTAGTACACCAGGGACAGGTCAGCGGACAGGAAGGTCTGAAATCATCACCACCCTGACTTCTTCATCGTCCTCGTCGTGGACATCGGCATGATTGGAGACTCTCTCTCTCTCTCTCTCTTCTCTCTCTCTCTCTCTCTCTCTCTCTCTCTCTCTCTCTCTCTCATCTTTTTTTGCTCTTAAATACATTATTATGCATTGCACTGCAATGTATATTTACTGTAATACACCACACTCCCCTTTACACGATCCTTCTTCACCACAGTACGCCATATAACATCACACTACTCTGCACAACACTATGCTACACCGCACTGTACTCCACTCCACTCCACTCCACTCCACTCCACTACATTGAATGGTACTGCACTGCACTGCACTCCGGTACTCTACACTACACTGTACAACGCATCACTACACTACACTACACTACACTACGCAATGCTACACCACACAGCACGGTACTGCACTGCATCACACTACGCTACACTACACTGTACTACACATTACTACACATTACTATGCTACGCTAAACTACACTACACTACACTACATTGCATAACACTACATTGTACTACACATCACTACAATTCACTACACTATACCACACGGCACTACACTACACTACACTACACATTAATTTACACTGCACTACACTACACTGCAATTCAATTCAATTTAGTTCATGTCACTCTTGTGATCCAGTCAGCCACAAAAGGCTATATCAGGGCCATCTTGTCAAATTCAGTTTCCTACGCTTTTTTTTTTTTTTTTTTTTTTTTTTTTTCTTTTTTTTTAATCTTCAACTTACCAAACCAGACTTTCCTCAAACACGCTAAAAATGCTGGAAGAAGACTTTCTTCCGTAAAATCTTAAATCAGATGGAAGTTATTGACCTCTTTCAGGAATACAAAATTCACATCAGGTGGGACGTCTCTGAACAAGGTTTCCATTAAAATACAATGCACGCAATACAATATAAAACAATACAATGCAATGCAGTGCAATTCAATAAAACAACACCACAGCTTAAGGCAGCAAAACACAACGCAACAATTCATGATTTTGTTCTTCTCACCACATCATTCAACACCTCACCATATTGCGCTGCAGTATATGCAACACTTTGAGGCGCTCATTGGGAGAGGGGGGACAACTCAACACAACTGGAGAGGAATGAACATCCGATCAGCCGGAGGCTTTTGTAAGGACACAGTCATGCAAGGTAGACCACGGTATCTCGAAAGGCTTGCATCATTCTCAAGCACTAGCAATCCACTCTACACCACTCTGCTGAAAACCCTTTATACAGATAGAGTCTTTACTTCTGTTCCACTGGGCTCACTTCGTCTCCGCTACGCAGAACCACACTGCACTGTCTACAGAGGAAGGATGAAGCCACGGTACATTCATCCTCCCGTTCTGGGAGATGACTGCGGGGCAGAAGGAGCTCTCACCTGTATGGATGATGCCGAGGAGGCGGGAGTCACAGGAAGAGGGAGACACACCGACACGTCATGGAAGGTGATGGAGAGGAGGCGGGAGTGTACGGAAGGAAGGGCACACACCTGTGTGTCCTGGGAGGTGATGGAGAGGTGGTGGATAACACTTCTTCTTCTTCTGCGTACGCAGGCTGATACTCCTGCGGACATTTCCTATATAGATAGGCAAGTATTAATCCCATCTGTCCAACAAAGGGAGTGGAGTTTTGTGTGCATGGCCGTTTTTTGTTTTTTTTTTATCCCGCCATTAAGACAGCCATACTCCATCTTCGTGGAAAGTGCATACTACGGTTAACGTGTCATCCATACCAACGGCCAAACAGGCCTTCTCTTCCGAAAGTTGGTGATGGGATTTTACGTGTGTGCAAGACGTTATGCGTGCGTTCACACACGGAACCTCGGTTTAGAGTCTCACTCGAAGGACTGTATGGGAAATGGGGTCAAAACCAGTGTTAACTCCGAGGGAAAAATCGCCCTATACCGAAAACGGCCCCGCGGAGATTCGAACCCGCAACCCTTGGATTGCAACCCGAGTCCGGCGCTCTGCCAACTGAGCTATTCCAGCCCCTGGTGGATAGTACGAGTGGAAGGGACACACGCCTGTATGAGAGGTGATGGAGAAGAGGCAGAGTGTACGAACAGAGGGGCATCCACCTGTTCGTCCTGGAAGATAATGGGGATGAGGTGGTTTGTACGGCAGGAGGGGCACGCACCTGTACGCCTTGGGGGAAAAGGGGATGGACCAGAGAGGTGAGAGGTATGGGAGGAAGAATATACACCTGAACGTCCTGGGAGGTGATGGAAAGGTGGTGGGTTATTTTTGGGAAAAGGGATACCTGTACGTACGTCCCGGGGGAGGGGGGGGGGTGGAGCAAGCGGGAGGTACAAGAGGAAGGGCACTCACCTGTACTTACTGGAGGTGATGTACAGGGGGATGACAGCATAAGAGGAGGGAAACTCGCCTATATATGCTGGGAGGTGATGGAGAGGAAACGGAAGGTAGGAAAGGAGCACTCACCTGTACGTCCTGGGAGGTGATGGACAGGAGACGGGCAGTACAAGAGGAGGGGCGTTCACCTGTACGTTTTGGATGGTGACAGGTAGGAGACGGACAGTATAAGAGGAGGGAAACTCACCTGAAGGCCCTGAGAGGTAATGGAGAGAAAGCGGGAGTACAAAAGGAAAGGGGCGCTCACCTGTAGGTCCTGGAAGGTGACAGACGGGAGAAGGACTGAACAAGAGGAGAGGCACTCACCTGTACGTTCGGAGAGGTCACGGACATGAGACGGGCAGTGCAAGAGGAGGGGCAGTCGCCTGTACGTTCCGGGGAGGTCTTGGACATGAGACGGGCAGTGCAAGAGGAGGGGCACTCACCTGTACGTTCCGAGAGGTCATGGACATGAGACGGGCAGTGCAAGAGGAGGGGCAGTCGCCTGTACGTTCCGGGAGGTCTTGGACAGAAGACGGAAGGTAGGAGAGGGACGGAAAGTCACCTGTACGTCCTGGGAGATGATGGACGGGAGACGGAAGGTGGGGGAGGAGGGGCACTCGCCTGTACATTCTCCTGTACGTCCTGGGAGGTGATGGACAAGAGAGGCGGGAAGTACGAGAGGAGGGGCACTCACCTGCACGTCCTGGGAGGTGATGGAGAGCAGGCGGGCGGGCGGTGAGGGAGGGGCTGCCGGAGAAAGGGGCCATGGAGTTGCAACGCTTGCGAGCCTCCCGCCACGTCACCACGTCCGGCCATGACGTGGCGTTGCTGACGTAATAGCAGATGTTAGAGCTGTAACTGATGGCGTCCCAGTACGGCGGACACAGTTCGCCTGTAGGGGAAATGTGCCCGTGCGCGCATGCATGCGCGTGCGCACGCACGCACACGCACGCGCACACACACACACACACACACACACACACACACACACACACACACACACACACACACACACACACACACACACACACACATGATCGTATCAGAAATGACGTAAATCACCTGTAAGGTAACAATCAGCATCGACGTAAGTCACGGCAAAGCTATATAAAACGATATGAGAAACAATGCGTGCTTTTAACGGTAACCTAAAACTGATCAACAGTGCCTAAAATGATATGCATGAAAAAAAAATGGTATGTCCAAAGTACTCAATATCTGAAAAGGAAAAAAAAGAGTAGGCTTACTTACATAACGATGAGGTCAGAAACGATATAATTCGTCTAAGAGGTACAATATGCATAGATTTTGGTGACGTGTAAGCTACACGACAATGCCCGAAAAAACTATGTGCACGGACAGTAATGGTATCATAGATACTGACACACAGCAATGGTGCTGCTGAATTAAAAGATAACTTGTGAAGCAACCACGGCAGCAGCACCAGTGAGAGAGACAACATCAACTACAAGGGCACTGGGTAGATGGAAGAAGACTCCGCTCAAGCGGAACAGTCCTGTTCACTTCAATCAAAACCCTTCTTAAACCGATCCTGCATCTCGTGACGGGGGAGGGCGGGGGGGGGGAGGGGGGGGGAGATAGGAGCAGAGGAGGGCAGAAACAGCCCCAGCCCCTGACTTTGATGACCACCGACTCATCCACGCACTTCCTAGATCAAGTTTCTTTGAGGCCTCTGGCCACCCAGTGCGACTGCGGGCTGATGCTCTGCACTTGACCACACCCTGAGGACCTCGATGACCACACCCTGAGGACCTCGATGACCACACCCTGAGGACCTCGATGACCACACCCTGAGGACCTCGATGACCACACCCCGAGTACCTCGATGACCACACCCTGAGGACCTCGATGACCACACCCTGAGGACCTCGATGACCACACTCTGAGGACCTCGATGACCACACCCTGAGGACCTCGATGACCACACCCTGAGCACCTCGATGGTGTGTCCGTCAGATGTCATCTTAAAGTTCAGCGGGTATAATCAGACGAGTTTGGAACAGCAGAAGACCGTGATAAACAATCAAGTCTTTGCGAACAAGCCAGTGCTGTCGCAGGTTGACATCCTTTTTTTTTCACTTTCGCAGGCCAGAGGTCCAGTTTGGAAGCGTTCCTGGTTTGGCTACTGATCTTGTTAAGGAGCTTCGTTTGTTAAGTCTCTTTCAGCCGTGTATTACTAGCGGGCATCCTCTTTATGATTGAACAGGCGGAGGCTTTGTCCCGGCTTCCATTAAGTGGTCTTGTTCAGAGGAGCGCACCCACGAGCTCTTGACTGAGCGTTTAGAGTCAAGAGATTTTCCCCTTTGCTATATACAATATCATAGGAAAATTGCATCATCAGTCTCATGCGGAACCGTGGTATAACTGGTATGAGTTCATTCAGCAGCTTGCTCTTCAACAGAGCCAACAGAAATGTCTTAACTGTAAATTTTTGTGTTCAACGAACTAGTCTGCGAACTATTCACAACGTCAAGTCACAGTCAACGCTTTTTTTTTTTTTCGACTTGCGCTTTTCTTAGTTTGGTTTTGATGACGAGAGCTCTTGAGTCATTGAAGACTGGCTTCCACTCAGTTTCTTACCTTTGAAGTACCTCGCCTCCCAAGCCAATCAAAGAAGCATCCGCTGAAAGTTTTGTATGCTTGTCTGGTCCATAATGTTTAAGTACAGATGTTGAACTCAGCAATTTTCAAGGTTAGGACGCTTTATCCTGAGATTCAACCCAAATCCAGTCGGTCTCAATTTTAGCAGGTCTTGCGATTGTTTGTTTTTTTTTTTGTGTGTTTGTCAAGTAAGGTGCGAATTTTCCTACATGGTTCATTTTTGTTAGCTTCAGCTTCAAACTTCGAAGTGTCATAAATCTCACGGGCATCTGGACCAAATGTTGCTGGGAGGACAGCTACCTAGGCTTATCTTCCTACGTATTCAACCTGATAGTCACAGCGTAATTTTCAAACTGTCTTTTAAATCTTGTCCACTTGCGTGACGAGTTACCATCCAGACGCATCTTTTCTGGCGCCAGTACGTTTGCTGTGAACTGTTCTGTTGGAGGGTCCCTGTGGTGATTCCCGCCTTTTCCAGACATCTTTGAATCGACAGATCTTTTCCTGTTGAACTTTCTTGATGATCTGAACCTCCTGACACTCCTGACACCATGTGGTGTTTTACCACTACAGGAAAGACACGGGCCAGTCGGCGTGGGAAACAGCGTCTTTTTTAATCTCAGTATCCGAGGGAACTTCACGTCAAGCATGATAGGAAACGAGATTACGTAAGAGAGGTTATTCTATAGGGTATGAAGGTTAGGGGGGTGAAACGGAGGGTGTGTGTATACATGACGGTGTGTGCATGTGTATGTGTGCGTGTGTGTGTGTGTGTGTGTGTGTGTGTGTGTGTGTGTGTGTGTGTGTGTGTGTGTGTGTGTGTGAGAGAGAGAGAGAGAGAGAGAGAGAGAGAGAGAGAGAGATTGAGAGAGCAGTGGTGTGTGTGTGTGTGTGTGTGTGTGTGTGTGTGTGTGTGTGTGTGTGTGTGAGATTGAGAGAGAAGGTGGTGTGTGTGTGTGTGTGTGTGTGTGTGTGTGTGTGTGTGTGTGTGTGTGTGTGTGTGTGTGAGAGATTGAGAGAGAAGGTGTGTGTGTGTGCGTGTGTGTGTGTGTGTGTGTGTGTGTGTGTGTGTGTGTGTGTGTGTGTGTGTGTGTGTGTGTGTGTGTGTGCGCGCGCGCGCGCGCATGTGTGTGTGTGTGTATGTGCGCGTGTGTGTGTGTGTGTGTGTGTGTGTGTGTGTGTGTGTGTGTGTGTGTGTGTGTGTGTGTGTGAGAGAGAGAGAGAGAGAGAGAGAGAGAGAGAGAGAGCGACTCACCGTCCTGTTTCTGTATCTCACAGATGTAGGCGTGGCGGGTGTTGCAGTCCTCAAAGCTGGCGGCCCCCTGAACGTCCACCGCCACGCAGTCCTCGAAGGCCGTGTTGTCCGGCTCCCGGTCCCAGTGCTTCAGTCTGCAGGACAGCAGTCACGGCAGTCACCGGACACCAGTCACCACGGCCACCGACAGTTGTCAGGCACCGTCATCTCACGGTCAAGAAGGTCACTCAGCAGTCACCGCGATCACAACATTCATGCAGAAGTCACGTAAAGTTATTGTGTAAAGACAGCTGCAATAGCTGTTTATGCAACTTTTGTTAAGTTGCCACAACAGTCACCATGAGTCAGTATGTTCACATAAACGTCACTAAGTTTA
>JADBJO010002340.1:132500-135000 GCA_016801955.1 Conus betulinus
GATGACTTCCTCTGACAATATTCCTTCGTCTGTAGCGGTTTTTTTTTTTTAGTGCATCCCTGATGACTTCCTCTGACAATATATCCTTCGTCTGTAGCGGTTTTTTTTTTGTGCATCCCTCCCTGATGACTTTCTCTGACAATATTCCTTCGTGTGTAGCGGGTTTTTTTAGTGCATCGCTGATGACTTCCTCTGACAATATTCCTCCTTCGTCTGTAGCGGGTTTTTTAGTGCATCGCTGATGACTTCCTCTGACAATATTCCTTCGTCTGTAGCGGGTTTTTTTTTTTTTTAGTGCATCCCTGATGACTTCCTCTGACAATATTCCTTCGTCTGTAGCGTTTTTTTTTTTTTTTTTAGTGCATCCCTGATGACTTTCCTCTGACAATATTCCTTCGTCTGTAGCGGGGGTTTTTTTAGTGCATCCCTGATGACTTCCTCTGACAATATTCCTTCGTCTGTAGCGGTTTTTTTTTTTAATGCATCCCTGATGACTTCCTCTGACAATATTCCTTCGTCTGTAGCGGGTTCTCTTTTTGGTACCCTGAGCGCTGGCGAAGGACAGACTATCTCTGATATTCTCTCGTCCCGCGTTTTTTTTTTTTTTGTTTGTTGTCTAGACAAAGACTATGTGCTTTCTGTCTTCCTCTTTATTGTTGATGTAATAATAATGTGTGATACAGCATGTTATGCATGTTATCATGTAATATGCTACTTCAGGCAAGTACACAACTCTCAGGACGATGAATATGTGCCAAATTTTGAGAAGATAAGTGATTGCTCGTTTTTCGTTTTCATTGTCCTGAATGTTGTTTATCTTGCCTGAAGAAGACCTAAGAGGTCAGAACGCGTCGTGTTCTCAGTTCAGTTCAGTTCAGTGGATTTTTTTTTTTTTTAATGCCATTTCATCGCCAGATGATATTAGACACTGTTTAAAAAAATAAAATAAGATAAATGAAAATCAAAATAAAGAATAAAAAAAAAGAGAACACACCTCCACACTTAACTTTGTACTTTCAAACCCACTTCTGATACATGCATATTACGTAAGTGAAATACCCCAGTACAAAATTGTTGATCTTTATGAAAAAAAATATTTTTTTAATGCAACCTGTGACTGCGAAATAACCATGGCAATTTCAGTAGCATATGAACCATATAAGACACTATTGACATTTCAAAGTTAGTCATCTGAATACCTTTCTCCTGATAGAGCGAGGTCAACACTGAGCATCCAAACAACAGATGACGTACAGAAATGTTTTCTCTGCAGACACAAGTAATACCATGAAAATATTTAGTGTTCCATGTATTCAGCCTTAATTTATGAATTAATCTAACAATGTGCCTTGGGCACGATGGTAAAGTAGCCATTCTTTTTACTACAATTCTGCTTATGAATACATTTTTCCATAAGTTAGATTAATTCACAAGAGCATAAATCTAACGGATTGTTTGATAAATCTTAAGCGTTTTTCATTTGTTCCTTCTTTTGCAAGACTGTCTGCTATTTCATTCTACTCAATACCACAGTGAGACAGGATCCAACAAAAAGCAATTCTTATGCCTGGAGTTAGGCGTCGTGTTCTGTCTTGTAATTTGTGTTTGTCCTGTTGTTTGGCTGATTTACTAATAATTCTTTTTAGAATTTGTTTCAGTTCCACCTGCAGTCACCTCACCTTGAAACCAAATCTATTGGAACAGAGAAAAAAAAAAGCGCAATACAATATAAATATAAAAATGCAGTCCTTCGAATGAGACTATAAACCGAGCTTCCGTGTGTGAACGCACGCATAACATCTTGCACACACACGTAAAATCCCATCACCAACATTCGGAAGAGTAGGCCAGTTTGGCCGTTGGTATGGATGACACGTTACACATAGCATGCACCCTGAGTGAGAAATGGAAAGAATGAAGGAAGTAAGGACAATGAGTGATCGATATTGAACGATACTTACTGGATGACAGGGAAACGACTGAATGAAGCGCCAGCTGGCAGCTCTTCAGTCAGCACTACCCAGGTAGGCAGCCCGTTGTGTAAACGAGTGTTACATGTTATAGTTGATTATTGTAAAGCGCTGTGAGCTCTAGTGAGAAAAGGGCGTTCTATAAATGTACGTTATTATTATCATTATTATCATTATACAATACAAAGCAGCATAACACAACGCAACGTAACGCAATGCAATGCAACATGAGGGCCACGTCACGCAATGTGACTCAATACAATACAATACAATACAATGCAATGCAATGCAATGCAAGATAATACAAAACAGAACGATGTCGGACTTACCCACAGTAAGACACACTATTGTGAAGACGACTCCAAACATGTTGACTCGGGTCCTGGTGTAGATGGTTCACGCTCTGTCTGCACTGTGCTGATCTGGTCTTCAGAGCACGGGGCCTCCTGGCATCCACGGAGACAAAGGGGATAGGTGAGTGCCTTTCTTCTTTTCCTCCTTTCTTTTTTTCTCTCTGTCTTCTTTCTTTT
>JADBJO010002340.1:137500-147500 GCA_016801955.1 Conus betulinus
TCAAGTTTCCATTCACAGGTGCTGTGTACATCTAACCAGCCCTGACGTAGCTCTTCTCCTCATGCCACTCAGTTCTGGGAAGCTGCATAAGATCAACAAATTTGACGGTTTTTTTTCTTCTCTTTTCATCTTCTTCTGCAATCAGTATCACTGTTGGTGTCAGTTCTGCAGTCCAGATGCCATGACGAAAAGTTGTTTTTTTTTTCTATTTTTTTATGATCTTGCAAAAATTATTGAGATAACAATTTCATTTTCTTTCTTCATCTATAGTCACACCAAAACACGATGATTAATTACCTGTTCGAAAGGAGTGCCGTCGAAATGCAATTCTGATTAAAGAGGAGCGTACTGGTGCTTTTGACGAGTGTTTATAATCATAAATTTGGTTTTAGCTGGGTGTTTGACCATTGAGGTTGAATTTCTCTAGTCTGACAATATAGACTTTGAGAGAGAGAGAGAGAGAGAGAGAGAGAGAGAGAGAGAGAGAGAGAGAGAGAGAGAGAGAGAGAGAGAGAGACAGACAGACAGACAGACAGAGAGAGAGAGATGTGTCTATTGTTTATAGTTTATTGCCATTTGTTTGGAAAGACGAATCAGCAGCAAATAAATCCGTCGTGACTTTCTCATCTGATATGGATAATGGTAAATCATTGATGAAGATGCAGAATAGAAAGTGGCCTAGCGCTAAACATTGTGGGACTCCATATCTGACAAAGTCTGTGGATGAAGTTATGCCATTGAACAGCACATACCGAGTCCTGTCATTTACATATGAATGAAGTCATGAGACTGTTGAGGAATGGTTGATAAATAGACACACAGTTTCTTTAAAAGAACGCAATGGTCAATAAGATCAAACACCTTTTAAAGTCAAGAAAAGCAATTCCTGTCAATTGTTGTTGTTGTTGTTGTTGTCGTGCCCTGGCTAAAAGACTCCAGGGATCACCCAAACAGCCGAAGTACTTGAACACTATGGTAAAAATGCATCAGCTGGGGATGAGAACATTACGTGTGTGACCGTTTTTGATTACCTCGCCACATGGGTTGGGATTGATTTAAAATTTGAAAGCCATGAGTCACACTTTTTTGACAATCCTGTGTGGCAATAATGATTAGATCTGAATCAAGATTGGAATGGGTGAAAGAGTTCGTGTTTCTTCATGAACTGAGATACAAGTGTGTGTGTTTTTCGAGTGATCTGGACAGAACTGATAGCAAGGATGTAGGTCTGAAATTGTGTGTGTGTGTGTGTGTGTGTGAGTGTGTGTGTGTGTGTGTGTGTGTGTGCGTGCGTGCGTGTGCGTGCGTGCGTGCGCGCGCGCGCGCGCGCGCGCGCGCGCGCGCGCGCGCGCGCGCGTGTGTGTGTGTGTGTGTGTGTGTGTGTGTGTGTGTGTGTGTGTGTGTGTGTAAGAGACCCAGCGATGTAACGCAGAGAGAGTTTGAGTAACAATACGTGTCTGTTCTTCAGACCCATGGATGGCGTTGAGCGTTCCTGCTTTATGTACAGCAAGAGGAGGAACATGAAGTGAATTAATTGCCGGATCCAAGTTTTTGTTCGCAAAACAATGTTGGGGAAAGTCGGACATGTATATTCATTATATTATTTTATTGTCTGTGAAGTTTCAGTAATGATGTCTGATATTACAAAAACTGCATGTTATATTGTGCTTGTCGAATCTTGTGAATCTGAGAGAGAGAGAGAGAGAGAGAGAGAGAGAGAGAGAGAGAGAGAGAGAGAGAGAGAGAGAGAGAGAGAGAGAGAGAGAGAGTTAAGCTAAAACAGTATAAATGGCACTATTGTACTTATATCCATTCTTTTGCCCATTATTGTGTTCATCTCTCTCTCTCTTTTTCTTTCACTCTTGGACATTTTCTGTTCATTCTGTGAGACATTAATTCTGTATAATAGTATTTGATATGATATCTTGAGCATCGTTTGGATTTGAATGAGCGCTGGGGAAAATTCATACTGGCAAAACTATGTGACAGAAAGAGACAGATTTATACTTTTCAGTATTATATACCTAGAAATGTGCTTCTAGGAAAGGACGTTTTAAGCACAATGGTCAATAGGATCAGAGCGAAACGCAAAACTCTTCAGATAATTATGATTAAGGTATCTTAATGACTGAGCATTACTTTTTTTTCTCAGAATAAAAAAAAGTAAAAGCGACTCTTTTTATGTTTCTTTCTGTTTTGTTTTTTTTTTTTGTTTTTGTCTGTTTCTTTGTTTTTAACATGAATCAAAATCTGGACCAAAACATTCTAGTTTTCCTGCAAGGATGAGAGTGAAGTTTTGTAGGCGCGCAAAGGGACATAACTGTAAACGGAAAATAAAGCAAAGTTTCATGGAGTGAGTGATTACCCTTGACTGAAAGCGGAACGACACAAACGTCAATCGAAAGGAGATTTTATATCTCAAGAAAGCCTGTATAGAATGCAGTCGGAGAAGGAAACTGTGCAGAGCCCCTCAAAACCCGACAGATTTCAGTTTGACCAAGTCAGGAGAAGGGGTAACTGTCAAGGGAAAAAAGAACACACCGAGTCCCACCGAAGAGTCGGATGCAGCAGCAGTGACAGGAGATGGAGCAGACGACTACTCCAAAACGGCCAGGAAGAAACATGACAAGGATCAGGATCATGCTGCGAATGCGACACAGTCTGGTTTGCAGTCTCGATCGATTGAACGCGGCACATACTGGCTGACACGTATTGTTATGCTACGCTACCTGGGTTTATTTTTACTGTGAGTCTTCATTCTTCACTTGGCGTACTACACTGCACTGGAATAATGCCAAAGATGAGACATACATGTCTTTCATTCAAAGACACAGGATTATTAGCTTCTTTTTTTTTCATTCATCTTGCACTGGTGATTGGTCGTTTTCCTGTTTGTAGGGCGTTAACCAATCATGTAAAGGAAGCAGACTGACCTAGAAGCGCTGATAAAATGGAGCAGTAACCTACTTTAAGTTTAACGGATTGTCAGTCACAAGTAGTGCTGAAATGTAAAAAAAAAATAGTGATTGCAACCAACAACGGCATCATTAAGGGAGAAATGTCCATTCAGGGCAACTCCACAAAAGAGACACGCATGTAGTATTCATTTAGAATACTGTAAGATTTAAATATTTCTCAGTGTTCAGTATGACAGATCAAGAAAAGGAGACAAAAAGAATAATAAGAGAGTGTGTTTGTTGGCTTGCTATCGTTCTATCATAAATTCGTAATTATCTTCACTGTTTTTTTTATGTAGCTCTCGGCAATCTTTTAAGTGTTCACACATTTTTTAGCATTAACTAATCAACAATACCTGAAAATTTTCAATTAACTTTTTTTTTTCTTGGTAAATGTGTTCGTTTACATTTGCTGTAGTAAACTATTCCATTTATAAAAAAACAAATGTTAAGTTTCCAAATTTGATGATTATTTTCTTTTATTTAAATTAAAACTTCAATCACTGGCGATTGAAAGTCAAGGGAAAGAACTGGAGAGAGTTAATTATTTTCTTTTATTATTCATTCTCTTTATTTCTTTTTTTCCAAATCCAAATCAAGAAAAACGATTGAGCAGTCTACAGAAAATGGAATTATCAAAGCAACTAACCACAGGAGACAAACGCGTTTAGAAATTTGTCATTAGCACATACTGATGCTTGCAATCAAGTCTGTTGCATTGGTGTGAAAATAATAGTTGCAAGGCTTTATGATCAAAAAAAGAGTAGGCAAAGACAGCTACCAGCTGAGCAGTTAAACATACTTTTTAGCCATGAGGTTAGGATGGGATTAGGGAGAAAGGCCTTGCCTTTTGAGTGGCTTGAGTATTTGTATGTGGGTAATTTGCACACACACGTGTGTGTGTGCACAGCATGGGTTCATGTGCACTCAGATCACTTTGACATATTGCTACATTAAAGTATTTATTAAAGAAAAGAGGGGGTAAAACTGGTTTGGCAGTGGACAGCTAGAGCACAAACATATATGAGAAATTTTGAAAACCTGGATCAAGTATAATCACTCATATCCCAGACATGATACCAGTAGCTTATGTAAGGAAACAATGTAAATCAAGATGTGTATCTTGCAAGTCAACCATTTGGCATTATAAAACAGCACTGTGTCAATCTTTGTAAGTAAGATCTCAGGGCACTTGTCTGCTGCAGTAGACAGCACAGTCAAGGTACACTGACATTCTGTGCTCAGAGCTGTCCAGGAATAGATGCTGTCCTCCAGATGTCCAACCTCCCCCTTGCAGTTGGCAAAAAAAAATTCATGGGATAGTGATGTGATGGTTCAAATGGCAAACTGACGATGTCAAAGTTGGTTGTACTCACAACCTTTACTCAACAGCTATTTTTGATCAGAGAACCAGTACAAAACTGCATTTTGATTGCACCGATTTCATTTTCTCAAATTATCAAAGTTCAGCTGCTCTCAATCCTGCATCAGTCATAATTTCAATTTTGTACAACCAGTACAATGATTACAGAATGTCAACACCAACAGTTGTTTATACCACCACTGCTGTCAATTCCATGCTTTTTTTCACACTGTTGCAGAGTGAGTTTGTTTCTCGTGTCGTTTTTACTTTAGAATTCTGAAAGAATAAGGACCTTTGTTGTCTGTTCCATGTTTAGCACTTTTTGAAGGATCAGTTATATAGCAGTGCTGGCATGTCTATTGCTTGAGTCATGCAGATGACCAGTAGCCTCTTGCTCATATACACAAGATGGCAAGCAGTCCTGCAATGTGTTTGTGTGTGACATTCATTGTAAACTCATTCCCAATATAAAATGTGGCAGAAAGCAATATTTTTCCCAGTTTCTGATCTTTTTCATTTCTGAGACTGTTCGGTGTTCCACATTAGAGAAGCGCAAGGGGCAGTAATAATCCAGTCAGTAAAGAAAAAGCGCTCAGAGATTATTTTCAACTGATGGTTTACTCAATGTCATAGGAAGACTTCTTGGGAGTCATTTTGTTAGAATAATCACATGTAGTCATGATACCAGAGCATGCAGAATTGTGAAAATTTGTATTCTATGACTTGTACCCCTTCGAATAATTATATTTTATTCTAAATTAGATACTTAAAGTCATTTCAACCTTTCTAAATACTCTGGGTGACTGTACACTAATAATATGCTTGGTGAATGCTGTGTTCTCTCTCTCTCTCTCTCTCTCTCTCTCTCTCTCTCTCTCTCTCTCTCTTCTCTCTCTGTCTGTTCTCTCTCTCTCTCTCTCTCTCTCTCTGTCTCTCTTTCTCTCTGTCTCTCTCTCTCTCTCTCTCTCCCTCTCCCTCCCCCCCCCCCTCCCTCCCTCCCTCCCCCCCCTCCCCCCCCCCCCCCCCCCCCCCCCCCCCCCCCCCCCCCCCCCTCTCTCTCTCTCTCTTGCACCAGGAATTCACCTGTGCCAGAGCCTAAACACCATTCAAGTTAAGAATCTTACAGAAGAAAATTGTTGACACACTTTACAGTCGTTCATGAATCATATATACAGTAATATTCATATTATTATGCATATCCTTTTTAACAATGTCTCTTTGAAGCTCCAAGTGTATAGTATTAACATACCATAATCAATAGACATTTGCATAAATATTTTCCCTTTGTAATTTTTGTTCATACTGTTTACAAGTATTGTTGTTACAAAAATTACTTGCTTCTGTTAACGTTGATTGGACACGCTATGTCAATACATGCAAAAGTCAGTTTGTGAAAGATTTGCATTGTTCTTCAACAATGTGCATGTGTGAGAGCTAGCATATTGTTTATATACTATTTTTGCTCCATATAATATAACAAAAAAATGTATGGATCTCTCTCTCTCTCTCTCTCTCTCTCTCTCTCTCTCTCTCTCTGTCTCACTCTCCCTTCCTTTCCCTCTGTCTCCCACCTTCCATCCCTGCGTCTTCTTGAGATTCTTCTATGAATATTGAAATAATAATACTGTTTATGATATGCATACTTGAATATGACTACCTCATGAATCACTGTTGTCAGTTTACCACAGTCTGTTTTGATAATACTACACATGGTGACTAATCCTTATATTCCTATTGTACTCAAGAATATCATGTGTATGCTTTATATTTTGTATGTGTGTGTACATACACTCTGTGTGTGTATGTGTGTGTGTGTGTGTGTGTGTGCGTATGTGTATGTGTGTGTGCTCGCACGTGTGTGTGTGTGTGTGTGCCTGCACATGCGTGTGTGAATGCATGTGTGTGTGTGTGCGCCTCGAGCAGGCAGTATGTTAAGTTCACTTTCAGTCTCTCTTTTGCTTCTTGCTGGATCTGTCAGAACCCACATCCACAAAAATCCAACTTCCAAGACGCCTGTGGGCAACCCAGTTATACTTGATTAGTTACCTTGATAAAAGGAAGAGAGAGAGAGGGAAAGAGAAAGAGAGAGAGAGAGAGAAAAGAAACTATTCTGGTCAAGATCCTTGCATAAACTAAAGTAGTGCAAACGAAGGGAAGAATTAAGCTTGTCTTATAAAGAGTGGGGTCAGAGAAAGGAAATTTTAAACACTGACTTTAAGTGTGTATCAGAATAGTTTTGGTTTTGACGCAACACATCCCTGTTATGGCCTGTGCAGTTGGCTGGGCTACAAACAGCAATTTAGACTAAGCAATTGCTGCTTACACACAGTGTTGTAGCGTCTGTAAATTTCTGCAAGCAGCATCAGGATGGGACATGAAGGTCCATCAGATCAAGATCCAGAATGGATATATCTAGACCATCATGCAAGTAACTACAGGACTGCTGTCCCCTGCTTTAGGAAACTTGACTTGTCAGATGGTATGAAGTTTAGTACCTAATTATCAGAAACTTAACTATCGCAAGGTATGTATTAAGATTTAGTTCCTGATGTCCAGATAGTAATCCCTACTGCTGTGATTCTTATTGTTTGTTTCATTTGCATGTGTGTGTGTGTGTGATTGACAACATTTAATTGCTATACTGGTGTGTTTGCATGCATGTTTGTGTGTGCGTGCATGTGTTTGTGTGTATGTGTGTATGAGACAGTGGTGGCCTTCCTGGTAGCATACCACCAGAACAAACAGCTGATCGGCCCCAATGGCCTGCTCCCTGCTGACAAGTTCCTGAAGGAGATGAAGGAGCGAACAGACGGAAAGCTGACATGGACAACCTTTAGCTACGTCCCCAGCATCCTGTGGCTGTTTGACCACCAGAACAACTTGAACGTGCTGTTGGACCGGGTGGCAGTGACAGGCATGTGCCTGGCCAGCTACCTGGTGATCTTTGGGGCAGCTAACTGGTTCATCATGCTGACCCTCTGGATCCTCTACCACTCTCTGGTCAACGTCGGACAGCGATGGTAAGCGTCACCTTTTTTTTCACCTCTGTTTTATCCTTCGTCTTTAACTCTGATTGTCTCATATCAGTGTACTTTTAAATGGGGCTCCTGTTGATGTGCATTTTGCATGTCGTGATGTCCATAATAGCCATATAAAACATACTTCACATGTCTGTAAAAAATTGAAAAAGAGTACGCTTATTTCTTGACTTGCACCAAACACAGACAGCCCTGTGTGCCTAATCTGGGGGTCAGGGGATTGCTGGAAAAGTGTACCCAACAGGAGCCTCATTGTCTTTGGTTTCTCTTTCTTTTGCAATCCTGTCACTGCATTATACAATAGAATCTCCTGGTAAAGGCTTCTAGAGATCCCTACAAACAAAAGAAAAAAAAAAACCACGCCACGATAGTTAGTACCCAAAAGATATTATTCTGACCTGAGGTTATGTGGTAAAAGTAATTTTGAGTTTTTTGATTTTTACTGCATGTTTATTTTTAGGATTAGTGTTGACTGCGGACTATTGCCTATGTTATGCTCCAGGGCACGCATTTATTTACAAGTTAAACAACCAAACAAAAAATTTCCAAAAAAATGCAAAAAAAACAAAAAATTTTCCTGAGTTTACAGCCAGTTGTATTTTCCGGGCCCTAAGCCGCTCTGTTCCTGCATGAACCAACCCTCTTTTCCGGATCGACACCTTTTTTCCTGACCCCCGCCCTCCGTCTTTTTTTCCAGGGCCGCCGTGGTTTTCCTGGGACGCGCTGTGAGCACTTGTCGGATAGATTTATCGGGCAGCACCCAATGTTTCCCGACACACACCGCCCTTTTTTTCAGGGCGGCAGTGTTCTACTGGAGGGTAGGTCTGTTGTTTGTAGCTTTTAAAGATCCGAGACCACCTTAACGCAAAAACCCCCAAAAAAGCACCCATCTTTACAACACCGGCGCCGCAAGTTGGCCACGCCGGCCCCAGCCAAAGTCTTTACCGGTTTTACAACTGTGTGTTTTTGTTTGGAGGTCAGCTAGTACGGGGAACAAAGAAAAAAAAAAAAAATAAAAAAAAAAAAAAAAAAAAAAAAAAAAAAAAAAAAAAAAAAAAAAAAAAAAAAAAAAAAACAAAAAAAAAAAAAAAACAAAAAAAATAAAAAAAAAACAAAAAAAAAAAAAAAAAAAAATAAAATAAAAAAAAAAAAAAAAAAAGTAAAAAAAAAAAAAAAAAAAAAAAAAAAAAAAAAAAAAAAAAAAAAAAAAAAAAAGACAAAAAAAAAAAAAAAAAAAAAAAAAAAAAAAAAAAAAAAAAAAAAAAAAAAAAAAAAAAAAAAAAAAAAAACAAAAAAAACCAAAAAAAAAAAAAAAAAACAAAAAAAAAAAAACAAAATAAAAAAAAAAAAAAAAAAAAAAAAAAAAAAAAAAAAAAAAAAAAGGTCTTCGTTTTTTCTGATGAAAAGTCTGGTTAGAGAGGATGAGTCTTCCGTTGGATGGTTATTTTTATAAATTTAAGTATAGAGAGGAAAGAGGGAGGGAAAGAGAAAAGAGAAATTGTCCCTTTTCCGAAAAACAAGTTAGGTTGTTGAGAGAAAGAGAAGCATGGTTTTTTTGTTTTTTGTCTTTTTTGTTTTTTTCCGTTTTTTGTTTTGTTTTGTTTTTTCTCGAGAGGTCTCACAGTACATTGTCGTGAGATCTGAATCAGACCCCTGTCATTGTTGTGTTTTATAGGATGACATTTATGATATAACGTTGGCTGGATCGTGACGTTGGTGGACTTCGACAGTTTTCTTTTTTTAGTTCCCCCCAAGACTCTGTGGAATGTATATGTATATTAGAGGTGGGCTTTGGAGGCTCCTTTTGTGCGTCCGTCTGGTCTCTAAGGTTGCGAGTGCATTGGTATTTAGATGGTGGGCTAGGAGGCATCTTTTCGTGGTCTGGGCATTATTATAGGATGTTGTGTGTATTAGATGTAGGCCCTTGGAACTAATTCTTTTTTTTTTTTTTTTGTGGTTTTACTACTAGACTCTATGGGAATGCATCTGTATCTTCCCTTTCTTCTTTCCGCGTACAAAGGCTGGTGTGATACTCCTGCGGACACTACCTATATGGACAGACAAAGTATTTAATCCATCTACCCAACAACGGCGAGTTGGAGTGTCTTTTGGTTGTTATGGGACCGTTTTTTATCCCACCCAATTTTAAGACAGCCCTACTCCATCTTCGCGGGAAAGAATCTAATTAGATGAGGGTTTGGTATGGGGCTCTCTGTGGTCTGTTTACTTGTAATACAAAGCATCTTAATTAGAATCAAAGGTATCTAGGTTATGTTGCTTCCGTCAGAATCATTTAGCCATCTTCTCCCCCCTCCCCTTTTGTCTCCATTTTTTTTAGAAAGGCCGTGTGTTGGTGTTTAGTGGGTGTTGTAGCTGTGGTCGTGAACTTTTTTTGTTGTATATATCTGTATTATTTTTTCTGAGGGAAGGAGGGGCGAAAAGGCGAGGAAGAGAGGAAGGGAGGGTGGGAAAGAACAGGGGGGAAAGGAGAAGAAAGGAAAACAGATGTTTATTTACTCATATGGCATTTATCCACTTTTCAACAAATTACTCTTTTTTTTCACTTCTGTTTTTTCCCTGGTACTTTTTCATCAGTGAGTAGTTTTGAAAAAGATAGATCAGTTATTGGAGGTTTTTGTTTT